>JAYESA010000007.1:32225800-32228300 GCA_036927795.1 Iris macrosiphon | reverse complement strand
TCAGATACCGAGGTATCCGTAGTCGACTCGATTGACCGCCAAAGTCAACTTTTGACCTAGTTTTGACCCATAGTTGACTTTTTGGACCTAGAGTTGTCTTTTTGACCCAGATTTCACCGGTTTGACCCATTTGACCTAGAACAACCCTAGAAGCCTGTTTTTAGTTATTTTATATCTGTTTAACTCTTTAGAACCCTGTTTAATCTTATTTTTCATAATAGGTCCTTGTGACACAAGTTCGGATCGCTAGTTGCTCAGAACGTCAGGCGAGTACATTCTCTGATAATTTTTATTATCTGATGATTATTATGATTCAGCTTCTAGTATAGTATTCTCTGATTTTTCTGGTACGACACGGACTAGTATTTCTGGATTCATTTACTTGCGACACGTATATTTCATGTTTTTGGCCTATATTCTGGAATTATCTACTGGCATCACATCGTGACTCACTACAGGCATCACTCATATTTCTGGCTGGACTCATACTTGATTTACGTGTCGGGTCTTGGATTTACTTGTACTAGTCGGGGCAGGAAAATACTCGAGTAGACATGTAAACATTCCCAACGGAAATCACTGGAATCACCCCCTCTGGTCTGATCTGGAATGATAGCAGCCGCGCACCCAGTGCACGGTAAGCCGTACTTACCCCTAGCTGTTTATATGTTAAAACAGGTATTTCAAAGACACGAGTTTATTCTTTCTAGTCTGGACTCTCTTGTATTTCTTGCTGGTCTTACTTATAGTTTCTGGACTTGACTCATTACATGTACTCTTGCTGGACTCACTATACATTCTTGTGCACATACTTGCTCTTAGTTTAGATTTTTTGTATCTTGCAGTCTTTACTATCTTGCTTCTGATATTCATGTATCTTTAACTTTATGCCCCAGTGGTATGTATATATTTCTTTGTTCATACTTTATTTTCTTTACCTTGCTACTTGCTACTTGCTACAACTGCTTTATAGTTTTTATCATTTAACTGGAACTGCTGTTAGAGGTGTACTTGCTCCAATCCTGACTGGATATATTTTTCAGAGGATCCGGAGGATTGGTTTTCGATATTTTATGGACCTCAGTCTGTCGATGGTGTAGACAGGGACCCCCTAGTTTAGAAGTGATTTTTGGGTTGGTAGCCGGGATCACTAGGACCTCAATATATTTATTAGCTTTTGGTACCAGATTTGCCCCCGATTTTGGATTGAGACCTTGTATTCTATATGATTCTGGATATTGTTGTATTATTATTATTATTATTGTGGTAGTTTTTAGTAGTTGTTGTTATTTAGACTTTGTAGTTATTAGATTTCTGTGTTATCTTATCGTGCTTAGATTCGTGATTGAATACTTGTGTTATCATTATGATATTGCTCATCCGTTTGGAGTTGAGATCTTGATAGGTATATATATTGATTGGGTGAGATGGTTAGCTAGATAGTAGACCTAGACAACGTTCTACCACTAATGCTGCAGCGTAGGCTGGACGTACCCACGACTCATGCCCAATTTTTCGGGTGGGGGTCGTGACAAATCTGGGACTCAAATTAATTTTAGTGTAATTCTTCTTGCCGCTGCTGCATTTCTATCAAGTGCATCATCCTCTCGAATGGATCAACAGAGGGCACGGCTGCTTGACTTCCAGAGTTGTCTGAAGTGCCGAAACTGCTCTCTTGCACCTGAGCCACTACTTGCGCTTGTGCGTTCGGCTCTGAGGCCTTTCCTTCAAAGGAAAGTAAATTACATCAGTCTCAAAATATTTTATGGACTCACAATTTGGAACATATCTCATTTTGGCCAAGCGAATTCAAGAGTTCAACTGGGAGGGACAGGGTCGTTCAAGAAAACTTCTTCTAACACGAGGTCAAAGGATCTAAAGCTATGCTCTGATACCAATATGTCACGTCCTGATTTTTGCTAAAATCGATAATCGTCACCTGGGCATAATATCGTGCGAGCGTAAGGCACACCCGCATAAGTCCTTGGCATAATGATATACTTTAGAAAATATATGCAACAGAGTACGCAAATGAAAGATCACATGTTTTAATAAAAAAAAGTTCTCTTTATTGATAATGAACATCTTTGTTACAAACTCTTGACTAAAAAGTAAATGGTTGCCGCACGGACTTACAAGATTGACTCAAAATAAGATAGTCGATCCATATATTATAGCCCTTGCAAAAATTTAAAAGATAAAACTACCTTGGGTGCGTGTTTGCACCATCGCCTTAGAGCTTTAAAATAGTTTGTGCAAGCTCCTTGAGAATATGTCCTTGCACTCCAAAAGTTACGAAGACGAACGCATCAGATCAGTGAAAGGTTGGGGTAAATATTTTAGCTCCTCGTCGTGTCTCCTTGGCTCGGGGATTCTACTGCAACAATGGTCAGTACTTCAAAAATTATCGATGAGGGCGAGCTAACCCAACACACCAAATTGACACAGTATTTATTTAAACATGCAACATTATCATTATGTGATCTTTCTATCTTTGCCC
>JAYESA010000007.1:31371571-31573200 GCA_036927795.1 Iris macrosiphon | reverse complement strand
CCTCAGGGGACAGCAAGGTACAGAAAATACAAGCCAAAATAAATGCAGTGCAGCAAAATGCAATAAATAGGGTAAGCTATATAACCATCTATGTGGAAATGCAAGTGAGAGCATCACTAGTCTCAGGCTGAAGCCACTACAAGCTCTGTGTCTGGGAGCCGGTAGCGGTAATAAACACGTAATGTGCCTAGCTCTACGACGAGAGTCTGAGGCCTCACAATAGTAGTAGATAGATATACGAAACAGCCTGTAGCCTGTGTGTCTCTCCCCACCCCATGTAATCACACGTCTCATGTCCACGATGCACCATGTCCATGTCACGCACAATCATCTCTCAATGCAACAAGTCATCTAATATCTAAGAATACGATGTCCATGTCCTGTATCCTATACAGAATCACCACGAATATCTCGGGAAGATCCTGTCTCATGAGTAGTGTCAAGTGTCCTGGGTCAAGGTGTACTTGGTAAGACAAGTACGAGAGTATATAGTGTCACGAATGTCCATCTCTAGGTGACCGTACCCAACACCGCGTACGGTGTCGGCACCCGACTGATAATCGGACGCTAAGTACGTCACACGGTCCTAGGTTAAGCATGCACAGCAATATAATGAAGCAAGAAAAATATGTAACAATACTGCAAAGTTTGGCAAGGTACACTTGCCTGGGGTCCTGGATCCAACTGTAGCTCTGGTCTCAGTGTGATCTGCAGATACTACTCCGGTTGCTGAAATAAACATTACCATTAGACTCAGAAGATATCAAATAGCTAAAAACGCCTGTCCTTGAGTCCAATTTGGAGACAAGGGCAGAAACGACAGTTTCGGGTCAAAACGGGATCCACATGCGGGCCCGCTTTGCACCGAAAAGCGCGTCAGGGTCAAAGGTCTCCAATTTCCGCAAAATTAGTATCTACAAGTCAGGAACGATGATACGAACCCAACGGAACTTCCAGAATTGGATTCCGATGAGCCGATCACAAAATCGCCCGTCAAGTGGAGCCTGTAGGGCCCACGACACGCGATTTCGTCAACGTTCTCAGAATCGAACCAAACTTGACCCACAGGACCAGCGTATTGCTACGAGTCCGATGGTGCAAGTTTCGTCTCGATCCGACGTGTGTACACAAAGTTACAGCGTGTTCCAGAAAGGACGGATACGGGGTGTCGTCGGCGGATACGCGTTGATTCCGGGGTGCACGCACCTCCGAATCGACTTCTGCGAAATCCCACACGACCGTATCATCGTTGCGCACAGTTCGGTAAGGACCGCGCGCGACCAAGTCATCCCGTTTGGCGGGGCACACTCAGTTCCGGGGTGAAACAGGGCGTTGATTTTCCTGTTTTTGGATCGCGGTGTACGATCACCACAGGATGCGATCGATACACCGAGCGGGTTGCACGGGCACCGAGAGGGTTATACAGTCTACGCAACGCAATTTACGGAATCGAAATCGGAGTTGCGAGTCGAGAGAAACGGGTACCTGAACAGGGCTCCGTGAAGTCTGAAATTCTCGTGTCCGAATTGCGTCCAGGTCGTGTCCTCGCGTGTCCTGTACTGGTGCTGTGTCCGTCCTAGGGTTCACCGTGTCCAGCCTAGGGTTAGGATTTGGGACTCGATGCTGGAACGCCGGGGCTGACCGGAGGAGGGCGTAGACGGCCGGCTAGGGCACGGCTAGTCGGAGATGGGTGGAGGTCGGTGAGAGCTCGACGTCGGTGAAGTCGGGGTTGCTCAGTTCGGCGGGGAAGCAGATGCACCGCGCGGCCGGGTGAGGTACACAACGGCGGTTGGGACAGGCCGGAGCGGGGCGGCTGCACCGTGGGATGGTCGGCGTTGGGTTCAGCTGAGTTCGTCGACTGGATTCGATTCAGACGAAGGAGAAGGAGGACACCTGGGTCGGGGGTGGCTGCAGTCGACTCCGATGATCAGGGGCTCGAGTCGTCGGTGCAACGACGGAGGAGGCCGGGGTCGATCAGAGAGGGGAGATGCAGTCGGAGGAAGAACGGGGTGAAGGTGGTCGACTGGGTTCGTGGCGGAGGGAGGGGCTGCTGTGGTCAGGGGATCTGCACGGCGGGTCGTCGACCGAGGGTCGTCGGCCGATCGAGAGTCGTCCGGCTTGGCGACAGCGGCACGGGGGTTGAAGTCGAGGACGGAGCGGAGGGCCGAGGGGTTCGGCGGAGACGGTCTGGTACTGGTCGGCTGAGAAGGGGGAGATCCGGCGTCAGGGTGGATGAGAGAGGGGGTCGACGGCGAGGGAGCGTGCGGGGGGGGGGGGGGGGTGGCGGAGGGTTCTGGACGAGTCGGGCCGCAACGGGGAGGAGGCACGGCAGGGTCTGATGTCGAGGAGGAAGGCTGAGATGAGGCGGCTGAGCGGCGGCTCTGCGGGGGTGGCGAGGGCGAGCAGCGGGTGGCCGGAGTCGGAGTGGACGCGGGCGGTGCGCCGCCGGAGAGGGGTCGGCAGAGGCGGCGGAAGAGGCTGCTTAGGGTTAGGGTTAGGTTGAAATAGGGATTAGGGATTTTAGAATTAGGGTTAATTTGGAATTAGGGATTTCTTTTGCTATTCTTTTTAATTGTGGAGAAAACTTAGGAAAAATAGGTATTTATACATTACAGAAATTGGAATAGGGTTTGACCTAGGATTCGGGCCGGGTCAACGCTCCTTGGGCTGGGCTTCGGCTCTCATGGGGATGTAGGGCGTTGGCACGGATTTAATTCGGTTTAAATCGTCATGGGTCTTCAGGGCTTTAAACGGGTTTCCGGAGTCCAATAAATTCACGGAAAATTATCCTATGTCCGGTTTCCCATTTTACACCATAAAATATTATTTTCATAATATTTTAATATGAATTAACCGAAATTAAAAATCATTGAATTACCAATGCCTAGGTTTTAATTCCCGAAAAAATACCAGAAAATTGGGAAAAATCCGAAGTTAAAATTCTGAAAATCAGGGGGCTTACAATCTACCCAACTTATAAAAATTTTGTCCTCGAAATTAAAATTAGGGTAGGGCTTTCTCTCTGTCAAGTCTCACTTGATTACAGTCTAAGAATTACTCTCAAGTGAGCATTACGGTCTCTACCCAACTTAGAATTTACCCATCTATTATCTAAGACTATTCATCTAATAATCTATGCTCTGTTATTGAATCCTCCAGTCTTGAACACCAAAATATCCCTATGGTATTCCCTTAATCATATATAAAAGGGTCATCAACATTGCGGCCGGCCGGTGGGGTATATCTAGTACTGTCTATATATCAAGCTTATACCCAGCACGAGGTGTCGTCTTTCCGAAATAAGGGAAGACGGAGATCAATAATAAAGAGTTCAAGGGTGAGGTAATAGATTAGAAGTATCAGGATCAAGGCGTTTTAACGAATTCCAAATGGGAATTGTCAAGACAGTTGTGGATTGAAATCCTATTCTGGTAATCCTTTGTTCGCATGTTCGTATTAGTACAGTTATGTAACTGATACGATATGCTCAGACCTATCTAGAGGGCAAGTATATTTATCTACTAATCACTATATATCTCAATCCACGTGAAGTAGTATTACGAAGAGCGAACCAAAATGCACTAAGGTTGATCAGACCGTAGTACACTGATTCTGAATAGACAATTGTATTAGTGTGTCGACCCACTAATACAGATGTCATGAACAAGCTTGATAAAGAATGAGCTTGCAAAACTAGGCTATATTAGCAGCATAAGTCAAGGTAGTACAACAAATATGAGTACGCTAGATGATGAGGGAAGGAGGTACAACTTAATGAAGTTCACAAAACAACACAAAATAAGCACAAACACAAAAGACTCTATAATCTCTACTGTTATCAATTATAAGCAAGTTCAAAATTACAAAGATTAAGGCTGAGGTCACGAACCAATAGGCACGAGATAAAACAATCTAGAAACAGAAAACTACGAAGAATTACGCGCATTAGCTACTCCATGAGTTTGCGCGTCCTCTGAAGTCATCGCTGGAGCTTGTTCACGTCCTCGTAGTTGATTCCTCTGCTGCTGTTGAGCCTGCTGGAAGAGTGTTGCTTGTGGTGCCAAGGGTGGCCTCGGCTGATTCCCTCCTGGGGCTGGTGGTCTGGTTCCTTCAACTTCCGTTGGCGGTGCTTCCAATGCTGGATAGGCTGGCCCCGGTGCTGGTAGTGCTTGTTGGTTATTCATTGGTGCTCTGTCTCGACGTTCGGGGCATTCCTTCTTTAAATGCTGACTGGACCGCAAGCTAAGCATAATTTCTTCTTTCGTCTGCACTCGTCCTCAGTATGGCCTCGCTTGCGACAATATGGACAGACAGGTATTGTCTGTGGAGTTGCTTCTGGTGGCTGGTGTACTTGAGGTCTTTGTGTAGCTTCTTCTTATGGTGCTCCGGTTGGTGCTGATGTGGCTGGTCGATGAATCCTCACTGCTTTCTCTCGATGCTGAAGACAATCCTTGGCTAAGTGTTGGTTGGACGCGCATATCAAGCATAATCCTAACTTGCGTCTGCATTCTCTTTCAGTATGGCCCATCTTGCGGCAATGTTGACAAGTAGGAAGGAATGAGGCTCTTGGTGCTGCCCTTGGTGGTGGATTTATCTGTGGTCGCTTTGCGACTCTTTCCTGTTGTGCTTGGTCTGGTGCTGATGCATACGGCCGCTTCTGGCTGGACTCTATTCTGGTGATGCTCTCCATGGCCCGTGCTGCAGTAACCACGTCCGTTGCAACAGAGCTGATTAACTTCCGTAGCTCTGAGCTAAGTCTGCAAACGAACTCCTCTGTTTGGCTTTGCTGAGCCTTCTGATAAGCTTGCATCATCGGGTAGTATATTTGAAACAGCTGTTGCACGTTCATAGCTTGCCCTTGTGGGACGGTAGGCATCGGTGGAGCAAACTGCATCGATGGTGGAACGTCATCTTCCGGGATTCTCGAGGCATGCTGACTTGCTTGTTGTGAGGATGGACCTTCACTAACTGGTGTTACTTCATCTTCGTTGGTTACCACAGCATCTTGTGGTGACCTTATAGGAGTCTCATTGTTTGATCGTGAATCCATAACTCTGCAACCAAAATAAATAATAAGAGGCGCACAGAAATCAAGGCAGGATGCGAGTCAAGAATTTAAATTCGAATCTGATATAGATAGCAAGAACGTTTCAAGCAAGTGGATGAGATCCTAGAAACTTATCATATTCTTATTGCAGGCTTGCTCGGTCCCTAAGTTGAAACCGAACAATTTAGTCGTTGACCTGCATGGGCCACCACAAAAACCATGTCACGCCCCAGTCCCAAAATACCGAGGGACCGGATGCGTGATAATGGCCAGCAGTACGCACCGATGGACAACCCAATTTAATGGATCCATCAGGGCATACTTAAGCTGTAATAAGCAGGTCCAATATAAATAGTCACAGTCTATACTAATCTCATCCACAACAGATAATCACAGATCAAATGCCAGAATAAAACAAGTAAATATAATCTAGCATATCTCAATAAAGAGTCTCGGAGAACAATCCGAGAACACAAGTCTAATACAAAAATGCAATAGACTGGAAGTAAAGTAAATAGGAACAGAAGTAAATGAGTATCTCAAACCAATACCCAGGAGAAGTCCTCTGGTACGATCCCGTCCTCTGGTGTCGGTACAGCTCCTGTATCTGCTCCTGTTCCTGCTTCTGCTCCTGATAATGCTCCTGTACTGTATAACTCTAGGGGGATCTCCTCTGCTAGTCCTGGGGACAAAGTCCGGATCCAGGTCCTCAGGGGACAGCAAGGTACAGAAAATACAAGCCAAAATAAATGCAGTGCAGCAAAATGCAATAAATAGGGTAAGCTATATAACCATCTATGTGGAAATGCAAGTGAGAGCATCACTAGTCTCAGGCTGAAGCCACTACAAGCTCTGTGTCTGGGAGCCGGTAGCGGTAATAAACACGTAATGTGCCTAGCTCTACGACGAGAGTCTGAGGCCTCACAATAGTAGTAGATAGATATACGAAACAGCCTGTAGCCTGTGTGTCTCTCCCCACCCCATGTAATCACACGTCTCATGTCCACGATGCACCATGTCCATGTCACGCACAATCATCTCTCAATGCAACAAGTCATCTAATATCTAAGAATACGATGTCCATGTCCTGTATCCTATACAGAATCACCACGAATATCTCGGGAAGATCCTGTCTCATGAGTAGTGTCAAGTGTCCTGGGTCAAGGTGTACTTGGTAAGACAAGTACGAGAGTATATAGTGTCACGAATGTCCATCTCTAGGTGACCGTACCCAACACCGCGTACGGTGTCGGCACCCGACTGATAATCGGACGCTAAGTACGTCACACGGTCCTAGGTTAAGCATGCACAGCAATATAATGAAACAAGGAAAATATGTAACAATACTGCAAAGTTTGGCAAGGTACACTTGCCTGGGGTCCTGGATCCAACTGTAGCTCTGGTCTCAGTGTGATCTGCAGATACTACTCCGGTTGCTGAAATAAACATTACCATTAGACTCAGAAGATATCAAATAGCTAAAAACGCCTGTCCTTGAGTCCAATTTGGAGACAAGGGCAGAAACGACAGTTTCGGGTCAAAACGGGATCCACATGCGGGCCCGCTTTGCACCGAAAAGCGCGTCAGGGTCAAAGGTCTCCAATTTCCGCAAACTCAGTATCTACAAGTCAGGAACGATGATACGAACCCAACGGAACTTCCAGAATTGGATTCCGATGAGCCGATCACAAAATCGCCCGTCAAGTGGAGCCTGTGGGGCCCACGACACGCGATTTCGTCAACGTTCTCAGAATCGAACCAAACTTGACCCACAGGACCAGCGTATTGCTACGAGTCCGATGGTGCAAGTTTCGTCTCGATCCGACGTGTGTACACAAAGTTACAGCGTGTTCCAGAAAGGACGGATACGGGGTGTCGTCGGCGGATACGCGTTGATTCCGGGGTGCACGCACCTCCGAATCGACTTCTGCGAAATCCCACACGACCGTATCATCGTCGCGCACAGTTCGGTAAGGACCGCGCGCGACCAAGTCGTCCCGTTTGGCGGGGCGCACTCAGTTCCGGGGTGAAACAGGGCGTTGATTTTCCTGTTTTTGGATCGCGGTGTACGATCACCACAGGACGCGATACACCGAGCGGGTTGCACGGACACCGAGAGGGTTATACAGTCTACGCAACGCAATTTACGGAATCAAAATCGGAGTTGCGAGTCGAGAGAAACGGGTACCTGAACAGGGCTCCGTGAAGTCTGAAATTCTCGTGTCCGAATTGCGTCCAGGTCGTGTCCTCGCGTGTCCTGTACTGGTGCTGTGTCCGTCCTAGGGTTCACCGTGTCCAGCCTAGGGTTAGGATTTGGGACTCGATGCTGGAACGCCGGGGCTGACCGGAGGAGGGCGTAGACGGCCGGCTAGGGCACGGCTAGTCGGAGATGGGTGGAGGTCGGTGAGAGCTCGACGCCGGTGAAGTCGGGGTTGCTCAGTTCGGCGGGGAAGCAGATGCACCGCGCGGCCGGGTGAGGTACACAACGGCGGTTGGGACAGGCCGGAGCGGGGCGGCTGCACCGTGGGATGGTCGGCGTTAGGTTAAGCTGAGTTCGTCGACTGGATTCGATTCAGACGAAGGAGGAGGAGGACACCTGGGTCGGGGGTGGCTGCAGTCGACTCCGATGATCAGGGGCTCGAGTCGTCGGTGCAACGACGGAGGAGGCCGGGGTCGATCAGAGAGGGGAGATGCAGTCGGAGGAAGAACGGGGTGAAGGTGGTCGACTGGGTTCGTGGCGGAGGGAGGGGCTGCTGTGGTCAGGGGATCTGCACGGCGGGTCGTCGACCGAGGGTCGTCGGCCGATCGAGAGTCGTCCGGCTTGGCGACAGCGGCACGGGGGTTGAAGTCGAGGACGGAGCGGAGGGCCGAGGGGTTCGGCGGAGACGGTCTGGTACTGGTCGGCTGAGAAGGGGGAGATCCGGCGTCAGGGTGGATGAGAGAGGGGGTCGACGGCGAGGGAGCGTGCGGGGGGGGGGGGGGGGGGGCGGAGGGTTCTGGACGAGTCGGGCCGCAACGGGGAGGAGGCACGGCAGGGTCTGATGTCGAGGAGGAAGGCTGAGATGAGGCGGCTGAGCGGCGGCTCTGCGGGGGTGGCGAGGGCGAGCAGCGGGTGGCCGGAGTCGGAGTGGACGCGGGCGGTGCGCCGCCGGAGAGGGGTCGACAGAGGCGGCGGAAGAGGCTGCTTAGGGTTAGGGTTAGGTTGAAATAGGGATTAGGGATTTTAGAATTAGGGTTAATTTGGAATTAGGGATTTCTTTTGCTATTCTTTTTAATTGTGGAGAAAACTTAGGAAAAATAGGTATTTATACATTACAGAAATTGGAATAGGGTTTGACCTAGGATTCGGGCCGGGTCAACGCTCCTTGGGCTGGGCTTCGGCTCTCATGGGGATGTAGGGCGTTGGCACGGATTTAATTCGGTTTAAATCGTCATGGGTCTTCAGGGCTTTAAACGGGTTTCCGGAGTCCAATAAATTCACGAAAAATTACCCTATGTCCGGTTTCCCATTTTACACCATAAAATATTATTTCCATAATATTTTAATATGAATTAACCGAAATTAAAAATCATTGAATTACCAACGCCTAGGTTTTAATTCCCGAAAAAATACCAGAAAATTGGGAAAAATCCGAAGTTAAAATTCTGAAAATTAGGGGGCTTACAATTTTATATATATATTGCGTGGTTTTGCCCTCCTTTTGGAGAGGTCATGCCGGATTTTTCTGTGAGATATAGATAGATATGGTTGACCTAGAACGGACCTTTACAGCGTTCTACCGCCGATTCTGCGGCGTAGGCTGGACGTACCCACGGCTCATGCCCGATTTTTGGGTGCGGGTCGTGACACGTTTTGGTGGTGGCCCATGCAGGTCTGCTTTTAGGGTTACCTGCAATAGGATATAGGAGATAGGCTGAGAGAGAGTGTGCTCAATCACAACTAGGACCCTTCCTACTTCCTTTTGCTATCTTTAATTTTTTTGAAATTGTTTTCTTTTGCAATATTATTGTCCTTCATTGATGTTATCGTTTCTTGCACTATATTGACTTCTTTTGATCTGTGTTCAGGATGCCTCCGAAGGCCAGATCTCAGCGCACCGTCCCAGCAGCTGCCACAGAGAGGTCTGCCACCTCTCGATCTGCTCGACTTCCGGCAGCCGCTGCCGCTCCACTCGCCACTCCTGCGGTTGAGGGAGCGTCAGTTTCTCTCGGAGATCCCCTTACTCCCATTGATCCGAGAGCCACCCCAGTTGTCCCGGTGGTACTTCCTCCACCACCGTCTGCGCCAGTGGATGCTACGCAGTTGTTCGCATTCTTCCGAGAGATGATGGATGCGCAGCACCGCCAGGCAGATGTTTTGAGGATGGGCATTGAGAATGCTCATCAGGTGGCTTTGTCAGCGGTCGACAGAGTGGCTCAGATCCAGCCACAGCCAGAGCAGGCTCAGTATCCTCGGCCGGGTACTATCATCGATTTTCAGAGGATGCGGCCTAAGGAGTTCCGCGGCACAGAGGGGATCCTGTACGCCGACGACTGGATCGAGCATATAGAGGGCATTTTCAGGCTGGCGATGATCCCAGCCAGCATGCAGATAGAGGCAGCGGGCAGCCAGATGTTCGACCTTGCCCTCACTTGGTTCCGCACGGATACGCGGATAGCAGCTCCGGGATTGACTTGGGAGGCTTTCAATAAGCTTTTCAAGGAGAAGTTCTTTCCGGACGTGGCTCTCAGTGCCTTAGAGAGTCAGTTCGAGGCACTCGTCCAGGGGAGTATGCTAGTGGACGAGTATGCAGCGGAGTTCTGCCGTCTGGGCAGATTTGTTGAGGGGTTGTCTGAGGCAGCGAAGGCGCGGAAGTTCCGCAAGGGCTTGGTCATGGCGGTCAAGTCCTTGACTAGGAGCGACCGCGAGGCGACCTTCGAGCAGATTGTCAGCGATGCTCAGAGGGCTGAGGATGATTTGGAACTGAAGACGAAGAGGAGCAGAGATGCTTCCGGAGCAGGCAGCAGTGCAGGCCCGGCCAAGAGGCCATTCCAGCAGACCCAGCAGCACCAGGGTCAGGATCGGGCGCCCTTCCGGCAGGCGCCCCAGCAGCAGAGGCAGGGTCAGCAGCAGGGCCAGAGGCAGCCCATCGTTTGCCCTTTCTGTAAGAAGCCAGGGCACGGATGGGATATATGCAGAAAGAGGCTGGACAGATGTTTATTGTGTGGCGCAGCAGATCACCAGCTGAAGGATTGTCCTTCAGCGCTTGCCCGTACAGCTCAGGGCGGAGGAGCCGCTCAACGGGCACCAGCCAGAGCACCTGCAACGCAGCAGAGAGGTCAGCCTTTGCAGACTCAGCAGCAGAGGTTCGCCCAGTACCAGCAGCAGCACCGAGGAGGACAGCAGGGCGAGCTTTTGCCCTGACAGTGGACGAGGCCGAGCCAGTTGGTGACGTTATCTCAGGTTCTGTTCTTCTTGATTCCATTCCAGCACTTACTTTATTTGATTCTGGTGCTTCCCATAGCTTTGTGTCTGTATCTTTTGTTGTTAGACACCATCTTGTTGCTGAACCTTTAGCTAGACTCTGCAAGATCACGACCGGGGGTGGTATCATCCTAGTCCGTGATGTCTGCAATGACCGAAGAGTTACCTTGGGAGGCCGGGAGTTGAGTGTGTGCCTACTCGTAATGCCACTTTCGAGCTACGATATTATACTCGGGATAGATTGGTTGAGTACGCATTGTGCTAGTATAGATTGTCGTGGAGGCATAGTTTTGTTTAGTCCGCCAGGTGAGCCAGAGTTTCAGTTTGCCAGAGGAGCAGCGGAGCAGACCGAGGGAGTCTTCTGCGGAGCCCTGGTGGTAGAGCCAAGGTCACTACATCCACTGATAGAGAAGTATATGGATGTCTTTCCGGAGGAGTTACCAGGGTTACCTCCGGACAGAGATATGGAGTTCTCTATAGACTTGGTGCCAGGCGCGGAGCCGATATCCCAGCACGTCTATAGAGTCAGCAACAGTGAGCTGATAGAGTTGAAGAAGCAGGTGGATGAGCTTCAGGACAAGGGATTTATCAGATCTAGTTCTTCTCCGTGGGGTGCTCCGGTACTTTTTGTGCCGAAGAAGGATGGGTCGATACGGATGTGTATCGACTACAGGGCTCTGAACAGCCTCACAATTAAGAACAAGTATCCGCTGCCGCGTATTGATGATCTATTTGACCAGTTGAGCGGAGCGAGGGTGTTTTCCAGGATTGATCTGAGGGCAGGCTACCACCAGGTGAAGGTCAGGAAGGAGGATATTCCGAAGACAGCTTTTCGGACCAGATATGGACAGTATGAGTTCTTGGTGATGCCGTTTGGGTTGACTAATGCCCCGACAGTGTTCATGAATCTGATGAACAAGGTGTTCCATCAGCATCTAGACAGGTTTGTGGTGGTGTTTATAGATGACATCTTGGTGTATTCGAAGACCCCAGAGGAGCACGAGGAGCATCTGAGGATAGTGCTGGAGACTCTCAGGAGGGAGAAGCTTTATGGAAAGCTCTCGAAGTGTGAGTTCTTCCTTGACAAGGTTAAATTCCTTGGTCATGTGGTGACTGGAGAGGGTATCTCGGTGGATCCGAGAAAGATCAGGGCAGTAGAGGCATGGAGTGCTCCGAGTTCAGTAGCCGAGGTCAGGAGTTTCCTGGGACTGGCAGGTTACTACATGAGATTTGTTCAGGATTTTTCCCGGATTGCAGAGCCGTTGTCCAGGATGACTCGGAAGGACGTGGAGTTTGTTTGGTCAGAGGAGTGCCAGATCGCCTTTGATGAGCTGAAGAGGAGGTTGACGACAGCTCCAGTGTTGACGTTGCCATCAGGTTCTGGAGGTTTCACTATCTATAGTGATGCATCGGGGAAGGGACTGGGTTGTGTGTTGCAGCAGAATGGGAGGGTGATTGCCTATGCTTCCAGGCAATTACGTCCTCATGAGAAGAACTACCCTACCCACGATTTGGAGTTGGCAGCGGTCATTTTTGCTCTGAAGTTGTGGAAACACTATTTATACGTAGAGCGTGTGGAGATCTTCACAGACCACAAGAGCTTGAAGTATGTGTTTACCCAAAAAGAGCTGAACATGAGGCAGAGGAGATGGTTGGAGTTGATAAAAGACTTCGACATATCGTTGCAGTATCATCCAAGGAAGGCGAACGTAGTTGCGGATGCATTGAGCAGGTATCCGGTAGCTATGTGCCTGACTACAGATCGTTATCTTCTGGCAGATCTAGAGAGCTTGGGCATTGAGGTGATAGTGCCTGGAGTTGAGATACAGATGTGGGGACTGCAGATTCAGTCAGAGTTGGTAGACCGGATCAGGGCTACACAGTTTGAGGATGAGTCCCTGAGGAGCATCAGGGAGCAGGTTCAGATGGGTTTATCAGATGACTTCACCATTGCTGACGATGGTTCATTGCGGCACGATACCAGGTTGTGTGTGCCGAGTGGGTCGTTGCACGAGGAGGTTCTCCAGGAGGCACATCGATCCCAGTATTCTATGCATCCAGGTGCCAACAAGATGTATAAAGATCTGAAACAGCATGTATGGTGGTACGGGATGAAGCGAGAGGTAGCGCACTTCGTATCCCGATGCTTAGTGTGCCAGCAGGTGAAGGCGGAGAGGCAGAGGCCAGGAGGATTACTCCAGCCGTTACCCATTCCGGAGTGGAAATGGGAGCATGTGACCATGGATTTTGTTTCTGGACTTCCCCGTTCTCCAGGCGGGAAGGATGCGATTTGGGTCATCGTGGACAGGTTGACCAAATCGGCCCACTTTCTACCATTCAAAGTGGGTACGTCTACAGAGAGACTAGCAGAGATGTATGTACGCCAGATAGTCAGACTGCATGGAGTTCCAGTGAGCATAGTATCAGATCGGGACAGTCGCTTTACTTCACATTTCTGGAGGAGTCTGCAGGCTAGCTTGGGCACCCAGCTCAAGTTTAGTAGTGCGTATCACCCGCAGACAGATGGTCAGTCAGAGAGGACCATTCAGACACTTGAGGACATGCTTCGCACTTGTGTTTTGGATTTCAGAGGCTCTTGGGAGGATCACTTGCACTTGGTAGAGTTTGCTTACAACAACAGCTACCAAGCCAGTATCGAGATGTCACCTTTTGAGGCGTTGTATGGACGGAGGTGTCGCACTCCGTTATCATGTGATGATATAGGTGAGAGAGCTTTGCTTGGCCCGGAGATGGTGGTGGATGCAGCGGAGAAGGTCAAGCTCATTAGAGATAGACTTCGGGGGGCGCAGAACAGGCAGCGGCATTGGGCCGATAGCCACCGGAGACCTTTGGAGTTTGAGGTATAGCTTAGAATCTTGATTTTGTTCTTGTATTTGTTTGTGATTGCTTGTTTTAGACTAAGTGCAGAGACCTTGTTTGTGCTAGGTTGGAGATCTGGTGTTCCTGAGGATTTCTTCGACGCGGGGCACTATTCGCTTCGGTGGAGGCGGGAAGCTTAGCCCACGTTTCGTCGGACCCTTCCGTATCCTTAAGAGGGTCGGCGCCGTGGCGTATAGGCTTGAGTTGCCGCCTACGCTGGAGGGAGTTCATGATGTGTTCCACGTGTCGCAGTTGAGACTGTACGTGGCGGATCCCAGTCACGTATTGGATCACTCAGAGATCGCGGTGGGCCCTACTCTTAGCTATCCAGAGCAGCCGGTGGAGATTCTGGATCGGCGGGAGAAGATGTTGAGGAACCAGACTATTCCCTTGGTTCGCGTCGCGTGGAGGCATCACTCTCTAGGGGAGTCGACCTGGGAGAGGGAGGATGAAATGCGCGAGCGATACCCCTATCTCTTCGAGCCCTGAGGTATGGTTCTTTCTTTGCATTCCTGTCCTAGTTTCGTCTTTTATTTCGAGGACGAAATTATTTTAAGGAGGGTAGACTTGTCACTACCCAATTCTAGAAAATAGAGTATTTTTTTTATTTTTATTTGATAAATAGTGGTTTGTATTTAATTAATTATATTTATATTTATTTAGTGCTTATTTTATTTTATTTTTTAATGATTGTTTTAGGGTTTTGGCTAGCCTGGACCCATGTCAGACCCTAGTGGACCCATGTCCGACCCAGCCCACACCCTTGTGAGAATTATTTTGGGGCTTAGATTTATTATTTTATTTTTAGAAGGTTAGTGGGAGAGATTTGGAGCTAGTTTGAGTGCTTTTGGAACCCGGAACCCGAAACCGAGTTACGGGAGGGCATTTTGGTCATTTGGACTTAGTGGAACCCCTTTATTAGCATGGCCGGCCCTATTTCCTATCCACATCCGACCAAACACAGCAGCAGCCCCCATTCCCTTTGTATTCTTCTTCTTCTTCACTTCTTCTTCTTCTCCACTTCTTCTTTCTTCTTCCTTCTTCTTCAAAGTAAGTTCCTCTTCCATTTTTCTTCTTTCTTCTTCCATTCCTTCTTCCTTAAGCTAACCCTAACCTTACATTTTCTCTAACCTAGGTGTGTGGAGACTAGACTTTGTGTGGAGGCTAGTTTTGGTGGCTTGGAGCTTGAGGGAGGTGATTTCTAGGGGTTGTGAGACTTTGGCCTTGGGATTCCAACTCCCAAGAGGTAAAACCTAACTTTCTCCTTCCTAATTATTTTTGTGTAGTGTAATTAGTGTTGTAGAACCTTCATAGACCCTAACCCTACCCGTAGGAGGAAGTTGGAACTAGTTTGGGTGAGTTTAGAGACTTTGACATTAGGTTTTGTGTCGAATTCGGGTGGAATTCAAATTTGGCCCAATTTTGGGTGATGCCCTAGGTTAGATGAACCTAGATAGACGTTGTCGGGTGTCTAGAGGGTGAGTGCGTGTCTCCGTTCGGACACGGGAAGCCGCGTCGCGGAGAAACGGACATTTCGGACAAAATTGGGGCTTTTCGTCGTCGCCGATTCTAAGTGCGTGTGCGTTTCCGCCACGGACCTAGAATCGACACGGAACCACTTTTTCTAGGATCTAGACATCGTTTAGAGCGTGTGGGTAAATTTTGGGCCGATTTCGAGTTCGTTTGGTGTGCGTTTCAGGAGGTTTTCCGAGCCGCGCACCACGTGTTCGTCGAAATGACCGAACGGCCATTTCGACTTGGTTTCCTCGTTTTGGGCTTGTGCGCGCGTTGGGTTAGTATCGGAGAGTATGTGCTAGAGTTTTTGAGTTATATTTTATATATTTTAGGGTATTGGTGAGTGTCGGGGTCGTTGGGCGTGAGTGGGGCGTGTGGTTTGGGTGGTGTTGTGTGTTGTGTTGTGTTAGTGTATATGTATCTATATATATATATATATATATATATATATATATATATATATATATATATATATATTTTTATATATATGTATGTGTATTATATATATATTTATATATGTGTGTGTGTATTTAGATCTATGTGCTTGTGTGTGTATATGTCTATGTGTATATGTATATATATATATATGTATATGTGTAAGTGTGCTTGTGTGTGTGTATATGTATATATATATTTTGAATGTGTGTATATATATATATAGTTGAGAGTGTGTGTAGATATATATATATATATATATTAAGCTATATATATATATATATATATATATATATATATATATATATATATATATATATATATATATATAGCTATGTATATATTTATGTGTGTGTGTGTGTTGTTAGTGTTGTGAGTGTGTGTGTGTATTAGTGTGTGAGTGTGTTAGTATGTGTGTTAGAGTGTGTAGATGAGTGTGATATATATAGATATCTAGTTGATATATATATATATATATATATATATATATATATATATATATATATATATATATATATATATATATATATATATATATATATAGAGTGATATATATATAGGTATATATATAGGAGTGTGTGTGTGTGTGTTTGTAGCTAGAGGGGGGGGGGGGAGTCCAGACTCCAGCAGCAGCGAGCAGCTGCACCAGCAAGCAGTGGCAGCAGCTGCTGCTGCCTACAGCAGCAGCAGCCAAGAGCAGTAGCAGCAGCATGTAGAGCCAAGAGCAGCAGCAGCAGTAGCATGGAGCAGCAGCAGCAGGAATAAGAAGCTCCGGCAGTAGCAGCGGGTAGTAGCTAGTGAGGGAGGAAGAGAGATTGATGTATATATATATATATATGTTGATAGATAGTTAATAGATAGATAACTATATAGATATTAGTATTATAGATAGATAAGATAAATACATAGATAGATGGCTAGATTATTAGATAGGTAGATAGTTATTTAGATAGATAGATACTAGATAGGTAGATAGCTAGATACTTAGATATATATATCTATCTAAGATATAGATATCTATATACCTATAGTTGTATATATATATGTGTATAGGTAAGGTAATGGGTATAAGTGTATTTGTGTGTGTGGATATATATATGTATATAGGTAGATACCTACTTAGATATATATATATATATGATAGATATCTATATTACCTAGCCTAGATTAATAACTAGGTGTGTAAAACCCCCTTCCTAGAAAATCGTAAATACCCTTTTATTATTAATTATTAATTAAATTGTGGTAATCAGGTCCAAATAGGAGAAATAGATTTTTAATAATTTTTATGTTAGGTGTTCGGGCACTTAGAGGACTTGTGGGACCATCAGGAATTTTTTCAGAATTTATTCCATGTAGGAGACCCCTTGAGCAGTTGCTAGCCTAACGATGTACAATACCCCATTATATAAATTTTCTTATGTGTGAAAATATATATATATATATATATATATATATATATATATATATATATATATAAACAAATATATATGTATATATATTTTAATTAAAGAAAGTAAGAAAAAGAAAGAAAGAAAAAGTTAATAGAATATAATAATAATAATACTTAATAGTAATATACTAATTGTATTCGTAATGATTCATTGGAATTGCTCACTTCTCAGCATGTTGCTGAGAAGCCCATAGGCATCGAACCCACTTCAGCGCCTGGGGAGCCCGCCTATAGTCAAAACCCGCCGACCATTAATCAACCCCCTCTCTCCTAATTATATATAACATATATATATATATATAGTTAGCTCTCCCAAAACCCTAACCTAAACTCCAGACTTCCCCTTCCCATCTAGAGCCGTCACCGGAGCCAGAGAAGCCTCCCCAAGCCATCCAACCATCCCGTCGACGCCGACATCGCGAACTGCAGTTTCCCACTCGAGGCACCTTCGCTCCGGCGTGTTTTCCCGTTGACTCGCTCATCCAAACGCTGTTCCGTTTTCATAGGTATGATCTTCCCTCAACCCTCTCCAATATTTGTTTTATAGTCAACCTCGGATAACGTGTGCCCCTAGGTCAAAAATAGCGCCCAAGTCAGCGCGAGCAGACAGAATTCTGCAATCGCAGAATTCCAGAATGACCACCCGTATTGTCGAGTTCGTATCTCCCACCACAGAGATCCGAATTCGATGATTCTTTTTGATACCTGTAGATTACATGACCTAGTTTATTTTCTGTATAATAACTTTGTGCTATTAGTCGCTGTGGACAGAATTATATTCGTCACAAAACTGCGCGCACCCACTTTTTTCGGTTTTCCAAAAGTTGGAGATCGGAGCGCGCCCCGCCAAACGGGACCGCTCCGCCGTGTGCCAAGTGTACCGAATGGTGCACACAGCATAACGGGACACGTGAAAATTTGTGGGGACTGATTTGGACGCGTGTGCGCACCGGAATCAGGCCGTATCCGCGAACACATTCCGTGTCGCCACTTTTGTGGAACTCGCGAATATTTTGTGCACGCTTATCAGATTGCGACAAAACTTGTGCCACTGGACTCGTGGTAACACGCTGGTCCTGTGACCCAATTTTCACGCATTTCTGAGACGGTTGACCAGATCGCCAATTGGCGGGCCCCACAGTTGACTTTTGGACCAAATTATGTTCGGCATATCGGAATCCAAATTTGGACATATCGTTGGGATCGTATTGACATTTAGAGTTGTTTGACCCATAGTTTGTCCCATTTAGAGACTGTTACCCTCGGCACGCTTTTCGGTGCAAAGTGGGCCCACCTATGGAACCCGCTTTGGCCCGAAAATGACCTTTTTGCCCCTGTGTCCAAATTGGACGTAAGGACAGGCATTTCCAGCTATTTGACATCTTCTGAGATTGTTGGTGATATTTATTACAGCTTTCGGAGTAGTACCTACCGGATCCACCGATACCAGGACGACAGTTGATATTCAAACATCAGGCAAGTGTACCTTGCCAAACTCTGCAGCTTAGTTATTTATTTTCCTTGCTTTATATATATTACTGTGCATGCTCAACCTAGGACCGTGTGACGTACTTAGCGTCCGATTATCAGTCGGGTGCCGACACTGTACGCAGTGTTGGGTACGGTCATCTAGAGATGGACATTCGTGATACCTTATTTTCGTACTTGTCTTATCAAGTACCATATGACCCAGGACACTTGACACTATTCATGAGACAGGATTTTCCCGAGATATTCGTGGTGATTCTGTATAGGATACAGGACATGGACATTATACTCTTAGATACATTATGACTTGTTGCATTTAGCTATGATCGCGCTTGACATGGACATGAGACGTTATGGACATGATATGCGTGGTTACATTGGGTGGGGAGAGACACACAGGCTACAGGCTGATTATATATATATAAAACATAGTAAACACATAGTAAACACATAGTTATTGTTGCTACCGGCTCCCAGACACAGAGCTTGTAGTGGTCTCAGCCTGAGTATTCGTGCTGCTCTCACTTGCATTTTACTTAGATGGTTACATATTTACCCCATTATTTCATTTAGTTATTTATTTGCTGCACTGCTTATTTATTTATTTATTGGCATGAGCTTTCTTGTACCTTGCTATGTCCCCTGAGGACCTGGATCCGGATTATGTCCCCAGGATTTGAGGACGAGATCTATCCCGAGGTATACGGGACCGGAGCAGGAGCTGATCCAAGAGCTGTACCGCCATCCGAGGACGAGGTGTTAGTCGAAGACTTCTCCTGAGCATCCATGTTTCATGCTCAGTATTTATTTATTTCAGTCATTTATATTATGGTCTGTTGAACCATTGTATCAGATATTTATCGGGTTGTTCCCCGAAGCACTTTGTGAGACTAGCTGATGATTTACATTCCTTATTTATTCTGTGGATCATATTTTATATCTTGTGTGGATGAGATTAGTTGTGCCTGTTGTTGTAGACTTGATTTTACAGCTTAAGTATGTCCTGATGGATCCATTAAATTGGGTTTGTCCATCGGTGCGTCCTGCTGGCCATTGCCACGCGTCCGGTCCTACGGTATTTTGGGACTGGGGCGTGACAATGTGCATAATTAATAGCTAGGTAGCTAGTTAGAGGGTTTTAGAGCGAAACCTCAATACCTTGAGATACCGAGGTATCTCGATACCTTGAGATATTCAAGGTATTGAGTTTCGAGCGGGGTATTTGAGCATTAGCCTAGGAGATATCTTGGAGTAATTTTTATATGTTTATATATATATAATTACGCGTGCTAGCTTAGGTTTTAGCGGGTTTAGGCGGGGTGCGTGGCCTAGGGCGAGGTATCGGATATCGAGGGTATCCCGGTATCTCGATTAGGCGAGATTGTGAGTTTAGTAGCTTGATGAGCTCGGTTTGACCTAGAATTTCAGGGGCACCCTAGTTTGACCTAGCTTTGACCATAATTGTCCCCGTTGACCGTAAAAGTCAACGTTTGACCTAGTTTTGACCTAGAGTTGATTTTTTAGACCCCGGGTTGACTTTTTGACCCGATTTTTACCGGTTTGATCCGTTCGACCTAGAATAGCCCTAGAAGCCTATTTTTAATTATTTTATATCAGTTTAAATGCTTAGAACCCTGTTTAATCCTTGCTTTTTGTATTAGGTCCTTGCGACACCGGTCCGGATCTCGATCCTCATCAGTTGCTCAGGACATCAGGCGAGTACCTACCTCTGATAGTTTCCATTTCATGATAGCGTTTATATCACCTGTTCTAGAACTGTAATACTTGATTCTGACATATTGTTACACGAGCTGGTACTAGTGGATCCCGTCATGAGATGCTATCCCCCTTACCGTGTTCAGCGGGTACTCTATCACGTGTATTTCATCATGTGCTTCGGGTATTGATTCTCATGTGCTATCATGTGCTTATTGTGCTCTCGCCTTCGTGTGCGCGAGCTATTATCATGTACGTAGCATGTTGTGGTTGGATCCAATGGTATTAGTGGGGGAGGGGAGTAGTGAGTTGGTTATGTGATCAAAGCCAAACAGTATTCATGTGTATGTCGGTTATGCAACTCACGCATAACGGAGTTATCTTAGTATTTTTCATGTGCAACCTAAGCCGATCACATAACGAACTTGTGCTCAAGGCACTTAGCTAGTATTCATGTTTCTCACCTGCAGTTACTTTTCCACTACTTGTATTGTTCTCCAGTTTATATTGCAGCTACTTATTGTGCTCCAGCATATATTTATTTCCTGTGCATCTTGATTACTTTTCTATTGCTCGTCATATACACCTTACCATGCATTTGGAGTTGCTTTCAGAGTTATGTACTTCGCTCCAGTCCTGACTGGACATATTTTTCCAGAGGATCCTGAGGACTATTGCCCGACGTTCTACGGGCCGGGTGTTGACGACTGTTGTGACCCCGAGGAGGAGTGCGCCGAGGAGAAACCGATAGCACCCTAGTTAGCTAGGTGGGTTTCCTGGGTTATTTCCAGTGGTTTATATTTTGGATGACTGTACTTATTCTTTTGATGCTGTGATGTTGTAGCTATTTTGGCTTGGACTGTATTATTTTGGATTGTCTTGCTCTCTTGGTTCTGTTTCCTTGTTTATATCATATCGTGCTTTATTTCTTTTCCTAGATTTTGTGATTGAGAGTTCATATATATATATTGCGTGGTTGCCTCCTTTGGGAGAGGATTTTATATATATATTGCGTGGTTTTGCCCTCCTTTTGGAGAGGTCATGCCGGATTTTTCTGTGAGATATAGATAGATATGGTTGACCTAGAACGGACCTTTACAGCGTTCTACCGCCGATTCTGCGGCGTAGGCTGGACGTACCCACGGCTCATGCCCGATTTTCGGGTGCGGGTCGTGACAGAGATAAAAGATATAAATCCTTGGCATTAAGTCATGTCATAGCGGTGTAGCACCGTGCATAAGCAGGTCGCCTAATGTTGTAGAATGAAGAGTGGTAGACAGCACTACAAAGAGGTCGTTGACCTCATGTTACAGTGGTGTGACACCACAGAGGTAAAAGATGTAAATCCTCGATGGAAAGTTATGTCACAACGACGTAATACCGCAAGGAAGCGCAAGGCTTCATTCTAGGTAGTTTGGTACTTCAAAGAGGGAGTGGACCTCATGCTACAGTTGATGACACCAGATGAGGGAATGAACCTCGACAGAAGGCCATGTCATAGCGGCGTAGCACCGCAAGGAAGCGTAATGCTTCATGCCAAGGACTTTTTAAGAACTCACATATAGTGTATAGAAAGAGATACAGACCGTCTCTTGAGAAAAAAACTTGTAGACAACCAAAATACATACATTGAAACCAGACGTGCACAGGACCTTCAATGTGCAACCGAAAGCACAGTTGATGTCATTATGTGAGTGGAAAGAATTACATCTATGGTACAAAATTCAAGGCTTAGTCCATTCTTGTATCATACTATTATTTTGACCCATGCAGGAAGATTCAAGTCGAAGTGACATATATCCTAATGCATGATGGACAGTCACTGTGAGGAACGCTCAACCCATATATTGAGATATGTGGGAGATTGTTGGTGTTTTTGCCTTTGGACTATAAAAGATAATCCCATATTGGCTACACCACCAAGTGGGTATCTCAATATAATTCTTTGCTTGTGTTGAGGTGTGCACATGGAGTGTGGTGAGGCACATGGGTTCCATGTGGGGGTATTTTATTATGATGAAGAATGATTAACTCCTTAAAGAAAGCATTTATGCATTTTGTCATTCTCTTGAAATTTATTTTATAGGATCTAAGCCCCAAAGGGACTTAGCGACTCGGACTCAGACTCGAACTCGGGCTAGGTTGGGGCTTTGTTGGCGCACTTTGCACTTCGCATGCGCTGCCGCATGGGCTGTAGCATGTGTTGTCACATGGGTTGCCGCATGGGTTGCCGCATGCGTTGTCGCATGCGCTGCGGCATGCGCTGCTGCTGTTGCAGATATATTTGAACAGTTATAGAAAGATAGGATCTGTTATTCAGATCCATTTTTTGTGGGATTTAAAATTAATTCGTGCCTATCTTATAGGGGTTCGTAATTAATTTGTTCATATCTTTCCGTAACTGTTGGGCGGCTAAAGTTTTCACCCTCTCTATAAATACTCTCTTCGTGCCTCATTGAGGATTTACTTCGAAATAGAGGAGACAAAGAGAGTTGCAGCAGCCGTCATTGCAGTGCAGGAAGTTCGTGCGAGTCCAAGCAAGGAGGTGACAGCGAGCGTTCCAGAAGTTCTACGTGAACTTGCTGGTTCTTGGGAGCAGATCGTGTTGGACGAATCTTGCTTTGAGCAACGGTGATCTCCATCACCCTAGTAAGCAGAGTTTAATCTTATTCTTCCTCTTCTTTTTTGCTAGTTGTAAACTCTGTTCTGTCCGTTTGCAACTGCGATTGCAAGGAAGAACGAGAAGATAGTTTTCTCTGATTCCTTTGTTATCTTGTTTCAAGTTGTAATCAGATCCTATTTATAATCTTCTTGTTGGATCGAGAGATATTAGGAAGGGAACACTTGTGTGAACTCCTGATCTCGACTTCAACTTCTGGTTCTATCATCTTTGATTAAGCCTCGGGACTAATAATTATAACGTTCGGACGTTTTTGACACCTTAACTTTCTACTGTTCATAAATTATTCTTTTGAAGCACATTTTATCAATTTTGAAGCATGTCGAAACCACTTCAAAAGCATATATTTTACAAAAGCGTAATTTAAATACTTGTATTCTCATATATTCTTTTGAAGTGGTCCCGATGTACTTCAAAATTGATGAAATATGTTTCAAACGAACAATTTATAAAATTTGGGTGCAAAAATCGAACATGTCAAAAACGTTCGAACGTTATAGTTGGGATGCCATTATCAACTAACTATTGTCAAACTTTTGTTGGCAATACATCCCGATAACAATAACTGCAGATTTGTTGAGATGCAAATTTGTACCAAATTTCTGTGGGGACTTGAGACCATTTGATCATCACATTTATGTTTATTCTAGATTGAGGACGTTGATTTGAGGGAAAAAAGAAGTGTCTCATATTTGTTAGGAACAACGAACTCTATAACATCCATTTTGGCGATCGGCCGACAAGTCGGTAGGTCGAAAGTAAGACGAGGTTATAGCCAAGTCAGCATGATTAAATCGTAAGATCCATTTTGGCGATCGACCGACAAGTTGGTGGGTCGAAAGTAAGACGAGGTTATAGCCGAGTCAGCACGATTATCTCGTAAGATGACAAGCGTGTCTCATCAATCAAATTGATTAGAGCAACACCAACTTTATTGTTTTGTAATGTGCTGTGATTCCTATGTGACACGAGACACAAGATAATGACTTTTCTAACTAACAAAACAATATTCACAAAAGACAATAAAATAGAAAAGTCTTATCCAATGCAAAAGACAATATTCAACTTCCAAGACAACTTTTCTTCTTCTTCATCTTTTAAAAAATACTTTTTAGTTATAAAATGATATGGAGTAAAGACATTGTCAAGTGCATTATCTAAAACTAGACAATTGTCTAGAATTAGACAACTAACTTTACAATATTTTGTATAATTTTTGCCGCGCAAGTTTTATAATTTACCTGACAATTGTATTAAAAATATTTTTTAGATAAAATTTTGTTATTTCTGGCAACATTTTTTCTCCAAAGTTACTATAGGGTTGGAGATGCTCCTAGGTGGTGTTGACACAGCTCCTCCACACCCACCCCCCCACGCACGCACACACACACACACACCACCACCACGACCACAATCCACCTTGAGATTGTGTGTGGTTGGCATAGTGCCTTATCCTTGGCTACTGGCCTCCACCTAATGTTATGCTAAGGTTGAAACTAGGGTCCATCCAATTGAAACTTCAAAAAAAAATTCATACATGGAAATATATTTAAACTAATTTGCATCAAAGATGATAAATTTAAAATTTTTGTATACAAGAGATAAGACATCACTGGATATGACACATTGCAGAAAACACCATCTCTAGAGACGTCCCTAACCGAGAATTGCATGAGAACGTCATTGCTATTAGTGCAATATTTGGGACGCTATTACAATTTGTGTCCCTTGAAAATGTATAGTGTTGGACGCCAACTCTAGTGGCCCCAATGGATATTTTTTTTAAAAATCAAAAAAATCTGATTTGTTATCATCTCACAGTTAAATAATCACACTTTTTGTTCTTGGGAATGCAACCAAAGAAGGAATCTAGTAGGCTTCATTTATTCAGTGCACTGCACTCTCTTTTCATCCTTGAGATTATTGAGAGCTGTATAGAAGCAAGGAACAATGCAGATCGGATTTATCATAGAACACTGTCATCTACAATCAAAATAAAATAAAAAATGTACCGACATTTATTGAAAAAATTAATAAACGACGACGTCAGTGGAATTGGTGCCCCCACCTCCTCTCTCCTAGTGGATGTCAGCTCTAATGGCATCCTACTTTCTGTTCCATTATGGGGACTCCAATGAAGTTGGCGTCCCACTCTTACGGGGTTCCAACTCCAGTGGCATCTCATTCTTTATGTGATTTTGTCTTCTTTTCAAATTAGTCCTTTTGATGCAAATTAAAAAAATTTCTTCGGACTGTATGAAACGTCCACTGTTGAAATATCTTTCTTGTCTTCATGTTATGGAGCCTGATATTAAGATTTACTTTCACTCGGTCTCGAGCCATTTGTAGCTCAGATGCCAACGAAACCAATTTGGAGAGGGAATATTTAGTTTAAGAAGCGAAGCGAAACGAATGGCATAGCTCTCACCTCTCCATTTTACTACATTCATAGTTTTGCCGAACCTTGCTTATCTGTTTCCCACATAGGGAAAGTAAAAGATAGCACGAAATCATAATGAATTTATGAAAAAATTAATAACTAATGTACTCGTGGAGCATAAGAATATAGACTAGCTTCTTCATCACTGTTTATCTATCAATTTCTCGCAAAAATTTGAACTAATCTGTACGGTTCAATTCTAGGAGATATATAAAGTAAAAAGGCAATACATAGTCTATTTTAAAGAAAATATCATTACAAGTAGACAACTACTTCCAACAAATCATAATGAATTTATAATCTCATGATTCCATACAAACCAAACCAGTACTCTCAGATGAAAGTTTAATTTCCAAAATGCTGCCTCTTCCATTGGATATTCCAAACACAGCCGAGATAGCATTTGATCTGTGCTAAATAAGTGCCCAAAAGACGATGCTCGATAGTTCAATAACTTCATACTTCAACAAACAAAAGAAAGTAACTGGGGGTTGTGGTACTTCCAGCAACAAGTTACTCGAGATATTACATAAATCATAAGCCTGAATGAGTCTTTCAATATTGTCTTGACACCTTGGTTAATCAGGACTCGGCTATCGGAAACACGGATCCAATTTTGTCTCTCCCTAGACGATAGCATTTAATGTTGACGGCGTAAGGTCCCAGATAGATATGGTTTTCTTCTCCACCCGCGAAAAAACAGAGCGTGTAGAGGGCAATCTCGAACTCAGGACTCACTCCTACTAGAGTACTGGAGAGAGATTTCAGAATGCCGTTCCACTCGAACTGAAGTGTGAGCAATTGAGTTTCAGAGTCTGGCTGCAAGGTCCGACACAGGAATAAGCATCAGAAGGCCATCTTATGTTCTGAAGAAATTGAGAAAGTCTATGAAGGCGTTATAATTTAAACCAACTTCATGCAATCGTGCACGTTTTGTTTCCATGGGAATGCCATCGCTTCTCTTTGGCTTAATGCGTCGTGGAGTGGAATACAAATACCTATACCAAATTGTATCATCATACATTTTTGTCTATTCTTTATAGTCTAGGGAAAATTAGAGGGTGATCCTTGGTCGCATGAACTTAAACTAGATAGCCATAAGGTAGGTACCCGCCAATTTGTCGCCTAGGTTTTATGGCACAACGTTCTAATGCTCATAGGGAGCTTGGCTAGGAATTTGGCACCATCATAGAGGGGTAACGTCAGGTCAAAAGTTGGTCATAAAAAGTTAAAAACTGCCAAATCTTTTATATAGTTTCTTATGCTCCATACCCAGATCACATTCTGATGGGAGAAGTGATGTCAATGATATGAAACTTGGATCACTTATTACTTGTAGTTTCTCCAGAAACTCTTGTTTGGGAGTTCACCACAACACAGCCATCGAAAGGGTACCTAACAGCAAGTCTGCAAAGTGATTTGTAGGTCATTTTATGTTAGATAGTTTGTAACCCGCAAGTGGTTTATACATGGGATGGGCCCAAGATTTACTAACTTAAGATTCTGACAGTAGGTTGGCCTTTAAGTGACCATAGTGAGCCTTATGACAATACATAGTGAGCCCTATGACAATCCATCTTGTCAAGTATTCTACTTCCTGGCCTTGTTCAAGAGCCTGATTTTTTAGCTTGAAAAATGCAGTGCATCTTATAAAAATGAAGACGAAATGACTGAAACGAAGTTTGAAGGGAAGCATCTTCAAATTAATTTGTTTTATCTCTGTTCCTTTAGAGGGTGCACCTACTATATGAAGTTACGACAGCCATGGGGTGGTAGGTATCCTGGGATCAACTTTACTAATAAACTAAAACTGTAACTTTGACTATCGATGAAAACTTTTCCAAGTCCACTTTAAGGACTAACTGCTGTATACAAACGATTCTATGTGAAAAAGTGGAAATCTGCAAAAATGGTACAAGATTCATGTCTGTAGCCCTACTGTCGATCAAAATGGAACTATATCCAGGAGAGTAAAGGTAGATCAATAATACTATTACATAACACTAACAGACATAAGTGGAAATGGAGAAACAATAGAACTTACACATTGGCCACGCCTCCTTGGGAAAATATAGCCTTGGTAATCGACATTCCCTTTAGCTTCTTCTAAGTAAAACTGCAAAAAGGAAAATAGACGCTTCAAATCAGATTTTAATAAAATAAGCATAGTTTGCAGTATCGGCCAATACTTATATGATTCAGCTGATACCGGTTTGACATGTCCCAATCCGATACCAACCACTACAGAGTGCTACCAATATTGACCAATACCGATGTTAGGGATCTCTTTCCTAGTCCATTCGATATAATAAATTGAATGAAAAAGACCAATCAACAAGAGTATAAAAGCATAGTAAAGTTGTAAAAACGTAAATGAAGAAAATTTATTTATCGCAGGTAAACTAATCAACAAATGTGACTATTATTTTATTCAATTTCAAACTACTAAGAAATAACAAAAAAAAAAAACTTAAAATATGTCTAAATCCAAGATTGTGAAAAGCGCTAGGTGCTCGTCGGACGGGCACCCGCCGCTTAGCGCCTAGTCCGCCTAGGCGGTTGTCTAGGCGGTCGTCTATATGTAGGCAGTTCAAAATATATATTAAAAAAATTCAAAAAAATCTAATGAAAATTGCATAAAAAGTTCATAAAAAGTTCATAAAACCCCATAACATGCATAGTTGGACGTCGGGAGGACTAGGCAGGCATTGTGAGGACACCAGCAGCCTAGCGCCTAGACGGGCGCCTTTTAGAACATTGTCTAAATCTATAAAATATTTTCTAAAATTTTAATAATTTATTAATAATTATTTTCATTCTGATACCAAAAAATCCGATACTCCGATCCGAAACCGACCGATATTGCTAAATCCTGATACTCGTAGGAAGGGTCTAATACAGAGTCCGATACCGGTATTGCGAACCGGTAAATAAGTTTCCAACTGTGAAACCCCAAGATTTAGTTCTAGTTCAGATATGAGATGAGAATTTGATTGGTTTACATTTGAGTGCTTGAGTCTCGTGTGAACATCCGAGTTTAGCAATTTGGCACGTGGGCCAAATGAGATGCACGAGGCACATGCATAGGTCATGTCTTGGCAGGATGGTAGGCCAGGGCATGACAACAACCATATAGCAGCAACACTTCTCTCATGTACCCGTCTCCATCTTTCTGTTGGAATGATATTTCTAGGACATCCTGAGATATGTGTGTGCACTTCGAAAATATGTTCACAGATAACTCACCTTTTTTCTTTCCATTTTTTTTATTACCTAAAGGCATGTCTCGGACACCAGGAGACTTTTCTAGCAAATCATTAACAACGTCGATAGTTTATTTACTACACATTTCTTTGAGGATTTGTCTTCCAGTTTTTAAGTTAAAGACCATAACTTCTAAACAAGATTTCACTATTAAGGATCTACATAAACTTATAAAAGCCTAAGTGTAAGTTTATATGAGCTACAATAGGTTACTCTTTGAGGATTAAGATGGAAACCAAGTTCTCTTGCCACCAAAAGTTCTACAAACTATGAAAGGTTAATAAAATTATATAGTTCACAAAAATTATACAAGATACCAGTTTTCACAATAATTGAACATTTTATTGTAAATCTAGATTTTGTTTTCCAAACCTGTCTCGTCTTACTTTCTTAAGATTTATCATGTCAGCGAGCCATAGTTTACCAACATAAATGCTGTATAGTCTGTAACAATCTCTCTTCATAAAAATTGATAATACACACACATTCATATATAGAGAGAGTTGGACTTGGATCTTCTAGAGACGATCTGAGCATCGATCTTTCCCATGCAAAATCAAATAAAAGTCATCTAGAAAATCTAAACTCATATTGATCTACACCCTGAATTATTTCAAATTTGAAGCGCAACCCATTCAGAGGCACATTGCTTATTCATAAAGCCACCCTATAGTAAATAATTCAGTATGGTAAGTTGATGTATGGTTTGAAAGGCAGATATATTAGAGAATCAGAACCATGTTCTGTGATCCAACTATCGAAGTAGAAACACACAAATTTGACTTTATTTGGAATATTCAGTTCAACTCACTATTCTTAGCCCTTTTCTTGGGTGCCACTAGATGACTAAGACACCTCTGAATTGTTCAATATGAACACAATGGATTTTTATATGAATGGTTTTTATTTGATTTAGAATGATCCAACCGAAACAAAATCTTATATATATATATATATATATATATATATATTGGAAGAAGGTAATTGTATTAATAAAAAGAAAACAGTTACATCCCAACCTACTTAATGGGGGTTCCGTTTTGCCAACATAGACCTTACATCAAACTCAATGTTGTTACTAATCCCTATAGGAGGGGTATCAAGGCCTTCAAAAATATGCTTGTTGCGTTCCTTCCAGACATGTCAGACTGCTGCTGATAGACGGATACGAGCTTCTCTGAACCACTCAGGTCCTCGCCTCTGATTACCCCGAATAAGAGTGAATAGACCTTCCAAGTCCCTGGTCATTTCCATTGACAGGTCCAACCTCCTTCCCTGTTCTAATAGAATCTGCTCCTTATAGGCACAAACGAAGTACATATGACTAAGAGATTCATTGCTTCGATGGCAAAGCATGCTTCCCTGATTGTCAATCTGGACCCCGAACCTGGCTAATTTGTCCAATGTAATAAGGCGCCCCATCCGAACACGGACATGCAAAGTTGCATTTTTCGTGTTGCACCCTTCATCCAAATAAACTTCGAGTCCGCCATGATCGGATGCTGCCCGCAGACGGTAGAGTAAACCCGCCTATGCTCAAAGACCCCGGTAGAAGAGGAGTCCCAAACCCACGTGTCGGCCTCCAAGTTGACATCCACATGTTGCTCCAATATCGTTTGCTCGGCAAGCCCAGCCCATCGGTGTAAGCGCGGCTGCCACATCCATTGCTGCAATATGCAACTAACTTGCTGCGTCGCCATAACCTGCGAATTCACCCTGTCACCGCACAACTCCAATATGCTTTTATGCCGGATCCATGGATCATACCATAAGTTGGTAGTCTCCCCATCCCTGAACCTTCTCGAGATTTCCTTTTTCACCTCCGTCCTATAGAGCAGTATTGTTTTGAAAGTCACTGAGTCATTGCTATTGATTCGATGCACCCAGAAATTGTTACCCTTCAAATACCTTCTCGACATCCATGTTGCTCAAAGAGATCATTGCGAAATAAATTTTCATGTCAATTTCATACCTGCTATGGTACGAAGGTCCCACAATGACTGTAAGCCAACTCCTCCTTCCTGCCTCGGTCGACATAGATCCTCTTACTTGATGGCGTGGATGCCTCCATGCCAAATAAGGTCGGCACAAATCTGCTCAATCCTCCTGATCGTCGTAAGTGGCAACATAATCGCCTGCAGCAATAAAGAACAATAGCTGAAATGACAGATCTGACAAGCTTAATACGTCCGCCAAATGACAAACTATGTGCCTGCCAACCCTCCACCCTCCTCTGTGCATATTCGACCAGGTTCTGACAATCTCTATCTCTCGTGTAGTTGACAGATAATAGGATCCCCATATACTTCACTGGTAGCTCGCCCTTTTCTACTCCCAACACACTCGCCCGCTCCTCTTTATCGGGGCAATGTTCGTCGAAATAAGCTGTACATTTGTCTCTGTTAAGATGTAAACCCGAGAGCTCCGCAAAGTCCTTCAAGATATCTGTCAAAGCATTGAGGTCAGCAAAAGTCGGGGATAAAAATACCAACAGGTCATCCGCATATATCAAGTGCGAGACATGAGGGAGGATTCTCCTATAAAGTGGAACTATCTGCCGTCTATGCATCGCCAAGTCCATGAGACATGTGAAGTACTCCATCACCAAAGTAAAAAGATACGGAGAGAGGGTGCCCTTGGCGAAGTCCATGGCTGCTGCGAAAGAAACCGTGTGGCTGACCTTTCATCAGGACCGAAAAAGTAGGGGTCGTAATGCACTCCATCACCATAGCCACCCAGCGCCTTATCAAAATCCATGAAGAGCATGATCTGACACACAAACTCCCTATTCACCGTGTCATATGCCTTCCTCAAATCCAGTTTGACGCATGCCTTCATTGCACCAGCTTTTGTTGAATCCCCTGATCAATTTGTACGCCAGTAAATTATTATCCGCACTCGCCCTCCCCTTGATAAATGTAGCTTGATTATAAGAGACCAGTTCCTGCATAATACACTCTATCCGGCGACACATAAGGTGAGTAATCAATTTATAAAGATAATTGCAACATGCAATATGACGAAAATCAGAGTGTCGTAGCGCCCTCCTTTTTGGTATAAGAGTGAGGAACGTATGATTCAACTCTCCTAGAAGTCGGCCGTGGACGAAGAAGTCTTGGACCACTTCTAAAACATGCTCCTTAACCAATCCCCAATGAAGTTTAAAAAACTTGCTGCCGAAGCCGTTAGGACCAAGAGCTTTATTAGGATTCGCAGTGGACACGATGCCTTCCAACTCCTCCAATCTCACCAGTGTCAATAAGTCCCTATTTCCAGCAAGTGTGATCAACTTCTTGCACACAATATGAGGAAAAATATTTCTATAAACATTTTGATTATATAAATCAGTATAGTACCTGACAGCCTCCGCTTGTAGCTCCCCATGTGAAGTAGCCTCCTTACCATCCGAACCAATCAATTAGCTAATGTGATTGCGGTGCTACCTCATACAAATCATATCATAGAAGAATTTAGTACATTGGTCCCCCTCCTTAAGCCAAGTGCACTTCGCCCTCTGAGCCAGCTCTATCTCCTCTTGAAGCCGCAGTTGTCCCACCTCCATGATAAGATTCTTTTCTGTCCGCCAAATCTTGATTGAGGATGTCACTTTGGAGCGCCGCTTGCACCGCCCGCAACTTAGATTCCTACTATTCCAGACGTCGTTGAGGTTGCGCTCGGTTCCAAACCTTAAGTCCCGCCTTCACTGCCTTGAGACGTTGGACAAGCCGGAACTGTGGATTGCCCCTAACCTCGTATTGAAGACCCCGAACCACAACTGCCTCATATCCATCCAGCAACGACCATTTATTATTATAACGGAATGACCTTGCTTTGGGTCTATCCGCATGCGAAAACCGCACACAGATCGGGGAATGATCACTGGTACCAGCCGCCAGACCCTCTGCGCACATATTCGGAAACCTGCTAAACAACTCCCGGTTTCCCAAAAGCCCGATCAAGTTGACAAACTACTCGCTACCGAGCCGACTTATTATTCCACATCCAAATGTGACATGTCCGCGTCATAATCCGCAACCCCGTTCGCAAAACACAATTATGAAATTCTTGCAGGATAACATCAGGGACTACTCGACCACCAATTTTCTCATGACGGAACATAAGTGCATTAAAGTCTCCTATGAGTACGAGCGGCAATTTATACTGAACTTCGACATCCACACACAGCTGAATAATTTTTTGCCAGAGAAACTCTCGCCTACGTCGATCATTCTGCCCATATACGCCCCCGAAGATGAATTTGAGGCCATCTCTATTCACCAATTCCAGAGCAATCAATTGGTCAGATGAATGAACCACCCGACCATCCCAACTGCAAGTGTCCCATCGAATCCATATTCTCGCCATATTGCATAAGTCGAGATTATGCGTGTGCTGCCAGTGAGTAGGAGTCCTCCTTATCAGCACCCTTTCCGATTAGATCTTGGTCTCCAGGAGGGCAAGAACAGATCATTGCTCTCTTGAGTACCTCACTAACCTCCTTCCACCACCCTAACGAGCACACCCCGCGCACGTTCCAGGCTAACACAGACATTAAATAACCGAAGAACCCCCCCTTACATCAACATGGCCGCCATTAGGGGAAATGGCAAGCTCATTCTGCACATCCTCAAACATCTCCTGGGCCGCATTAGCTCTCAACAGATTAGACCACTCCGGGTTGTCGATGCAGAGAAGCCCCTCTCCACCTTGCTGCCCGAGGAACTCTCCGGTCTCATCCGTCTTTGTGGGTCCAGCGTGTCGCTTTCGACTAGAAGTGTCCCCCTCCAGGGAGCTGATAGACGAATACGCTGTTCTTGGCCATTTTTCCACGACCTGCTGGAGGGCACCCCCTCCCTTGGAACCAGCAGCACCTGCTTCCTTTGGAACACCAAGTGTAGACTGCGTAGCCTGAAACACCACCATCGAGCCATCCGCAACTCCACCTTGGGCCGCAGCTTCGGCCAACTCTACCTGCCCGCCCAATACTGTTGTGTCGACCGATTGGTCCTTATCCATCTGCGTACAATGCTCCAACCCGATGTCAAACTCGGGCTCATTCCGCTTGGCTCGCCTACGTTACTGGTTTGTTGGCCATTAGATACAGAGCATGCCTCCTGATTCACCTGCGATGAACCTTCACATGTGCCTCTTGATGGTCCCGCTTCATCAGCAGTCTTGTTGAGCCCCGTACCCACCTTGCAATCCTTCGAGGGATGTCCAAAGGATTTACAAGATTGGCAAACTGGGGGAACCCACTCATATTCAACCCTCTGGTAGAACATCTCTCCTGATGATATCTCATATTCTAGCACAGTAGAAAGTTTTCTGCCAGCCTCAATCTCCACAAAGACCTTCACAAACCCCATCTTCACTCGATGTGTGGTCGCATCATCAGATTTAATAGGCCTTCCAATCAAGCTCGCGAGTCGGATCATCTAAGGGACGCTCCAGTAAATAAGGGGGAGTTCAGGGAATCTGACCCAGATAGGTACTGAGTGAAGTACCTCACACTCGCAAATAGAGTCCGGAGTCCACTCCTTCATGATATATATATATATATATATATATATATATATATATATATATATATATATATATATTATTGCATGCATGGAGGAATTAATACATGCTTTACTACACCGAGTCTTAATTATAATCATGGAGCATTTTGCTAAGCAATGGGCAAAGCAAAACAATCAAGCAAGACTGCTTGGGAAGAGCAAATGAAAACCACTTAAAAAAAATTTTCTATACATAATTACCTAAATGACCTCATAAATTTAATGAACAATTTTAATTAGTATAGATAGCTAAGGATATATTTGGAAGAAAAACTTCCACGGTGAAGCCTAAACTTTTCAAATTTTATATACACACACATGAAATCTTGCTAGTCGACAAGATAGAGAAGGGGTTTAGTTTGTAAAATAGTAGTAGATAGACTTTGGAACCTAAGGATTATAAAACTAGTACTAAAACAGAACATATATATATATATATATATATATATATATATATATATATATATATATATATAATTTTTTTTTTTTTTTTTTTTGGGGGGGGGTCCACATTGATGAATAGAAATACCTGAGTAATAGTTTTCGGTATTTAGGGTTCAAATAGTCATCGTAACGGAAAAGTTGAGAATGATATATGTTTAGATACTTCATATAGCTAAAACAAATGGTTGAAATAGAGTACTTCTAGAGCTCTTTGTATCACATGATACCCTTATAAATATGAATAGAGTCAGTTGGATGAGTTGCAATACATTGAAATATAGGATTAGAATTAGATGAGAAGCTGTTTGGACATGCACAATAGAAACAATAGATACACCAGTTAAGAGAAAGATAAAATTAATTAATGGAGCTACTATAACTAGATTATACTAAATTTAACCAAACTTTTAAGTATCGGACGAAACCAATTACCGAAACCGACAATTCAAAAACCTTGAAACACCGAACTGCCGAACCCATACTCCTAGGAAGGGTATTGTGAACATTGATTTGAACATGGGATTGAGATTGTAAAGAAGGATATGAATTTGTTATAGTTAGATAGGACAACACCCTCATAAATATGGAAGAAAGGATTGAAATAACTGACTCCAAAATTTTGTGATAAAGTCTCTTTTTGTTTGTTGGAGTTGTTGTGCGTATGTACTATATACGAACCATAGAAATATGTTGTTTTGATGCAGCAGGAATTCAAGAGCTCGTATCGTTCTGAATTCATTTATGTTATCATGCTATTGATGGGAAGAATATATAGTTTCAAACTTATTAAATTATAGCTCATCATACATTTTGCAGGACCAAACAACTTGCACTTGCCGTCACTATAGTGTAGAAAATGAGAAGAATCTTGCCTGAATCCAATTGTGGAAGCCTGATACTGCATTCTCCCCACGTCCCTTGATCTCCCCGACAAAAACATGCTCAAAGGCAGAAGAACTACTAGACCCACCTCCTCTTCCATAGAGATCAAACCACAGACTTGTCATCATTCTCTTGAATTCTTCATAACCTTCAGGTGCAATGCCCATGGAAACAAGATATTTATGAACATATCTAATCGGTGCAGTCCTACTGATTTCCTCGATAAAAGCAGCTTGCTCATGCTTCTCTTCAGAAGTAACAACTTCTTTATGTCCTTCAATTGGGTTGTAATTATCCAGAAGACAACAGAAACGTGCATAAGTAGCCCGTCGAAAGACATCATCGTCCAGCCAGTTAAAGAGACTTCCCGATGCCATATCTCCCTTCTGGTACATCTTTTTCCCTTCACCACAGTCAATTTCATAGTCCTTTCCAGGAACCAAACGATTCAGATCTAGTTCCCACAGCCTACTACAGGCTCTGGACAAGTCATTAAGCTCTTCTCTCGATGGTTCTATCACCACACCTTGATGCATATGGCTGGTGTACTCCTGCTCACCAGGAGGTCGTTTATAGCTCTGCCAATTATCCACTGGCACCTGCCAAAAAGTATCATTTCAATATTATTTTAACAAGCAAATTTAAGTTGAGATAGCAAAGAAATGTATCAGCGCCAAGTTAGCAGGCTTCCTGTGTGTCTACTACACAAAGATAGAAGCCTGGAACAAATATAAGGTCATGGTCAATTTATGGTTTGTGGTAATATGTTGTTTTTCTTAACTAAAATTAGTGATACCTGGTCACCTGAAAGTTCCAGTCCTTTACCTGCTGTCCCAAAACACTTACAGATGCCTCACACACAAGATTGAACTACAATCATGATCGAGTAGAAAACTAGTGATATCCAGGCACTTCAAGTGTTTGGAACACTTATGGATACTTCACACTGTCCAGCATCATGAAGTAACCAGCTATCTATCGATAGGTGAGAACAGACTGCTATCTATCGATAGGTGAGAACAGACTGCTATAGGTACCGGTATGTGTATTTAGAAAAAAATGATTTCAAGAAGAGAAGTATCAAAGCTATATTTTAATAGATAAGATCTAATAGCTTGCACTAGAAAGTACCAAAACTAAATAGAAAATACAAATAAAACGATAAAGTGGGTACTTGTGTGGTACGTACACCCAGAAGCACCATAAGCGGTACGGGTATCTTCCTAGATGGAGTACCCGTGCTTCATAGGTCCAGCACCATACACGAGTCAATTAAATAATTAAATTTGCTCCAATGTTAACATATGCCCTTTTTACATGAAAGAAATAGTCTAGCATTGTGTCAAGGAGAAATAAATTCTTCTGTCAGACAATATACAAGAAGGTTATACTCGTACCCAGTAGATGCATACATCCTACATATTTACTTACATCCAGATGATGCATTTGGTATCTAATCTCAAGTTCCTATGGCCATCTGGACAATCAGTACACAGAATCCCGAAGTAACACTGATTAAAGCATGGTGAGCCTTAACGTTATGCGAATTCTCATTATCTTGGTGATACACTAACAATCATATCGGATTTGGGTTTCACTACATCGCGAGAAAGGCACACAGCAACATTGAGGGACTATTCATACTCTAGATCAACCAAACGCAAACTAGATCAAGTGCAGATGACGAGGAATACTTTTTCCTACGAAGATTTATCACTGATAAGTATAAGAAAGGAAACTGAAAATTTTACTAAGAACACTTGTCAATATACCGTTTTAAGTAACAAATAGCAACAAACTGTGCCATCATTTCATATCCTATGTTAAGGACTTCGGAGTTCCAAAATCATTGGATCCCTATCGCCACCAGAGATCAAATAAATCTAACTGCGTGAAACTACAATTATCATATAAGGAAGCATTTTTATTTGCACAGCAAAAAATTGATGAACAAATTTTCCACATTTTAGAGGGAAAACAAAATTTCTACATTTTAGGGGAAAACAAACCTTCTGTTGTCTCCTAGATGAATGGGGCTGCTGCTTCTTCTTCCCAACAGTCTCCCATTCTCCATCATTTCCTCCTTCACTTTCTTCCTGATAACAACTCATTCAAATAAGATCCATTATCAGTATCAAATCAAATTGTCAAATCACAACTTTTGTCAACCATTTAAGATATAACAAATAAAAACATCTAAGATATAACAAATAAAAGTAGAAAAAAAAGGAATAACCTTTCTTGATGCCCATTGTTCGGAATGGTGATTAGAGCTCTTCCTGTTCCCAACATTCTTCCACTCACCATCACTTTTCCCTTCACTCTCTTCCTAAAATTGATCATCCGAACCGAACAACACTCATCAGCCACTATCAAATTCAATATAGAAAAGTATAAGATAGACATGTAAACCCGATATAGAAAAACTCAAAATGAAAAAGGTAAATATTTAACTCAATTATAAAGATAGACCGAATCTTTCGCCAAAATAGTGTGTCCCACTGTCACGAGACTATTGACTATTGAGACTTGCTTATGCAGCAAACCCGGGGAGGGTCAAGATCTATGTTACACGGACGCGGCAAGATGGTGTACGAGTCCGTATCGTGTTTGTACCCGTGTCAATGTCCGTATTGCTACAACATTGGTGACTACTTTGGTATCTATTTGAAAATGTCCGTATCTGTATCTAATGTTTGTATCCGTGTCTCTATCTGCAACGTAAGTCAAGATGTAAGCATATTTACTCCTACATAAGGAGAGATTGTTTTTGCGACTCAAACTCTCATCCTCCATAATGAGAGCAACAAACCTTACCGTCAGCCAAAAAAATGGTGTTGACTCGACAGTTCTGACCAAGATTCCGGTCGCACATATATTCTTCTAAAAGACATCAAACTTTTTTTTTTTTGAGATACGCAACTTAACGTTCGAAATTTTGTGCACGTTGCATTGCTGGACCGACTGCCTCCAACTCCCACAATATCAAACTCAAACCATTAAAAATGACTTCTTTTATCAACCATTTAAGAGGTGAGCAAACAGAAACAGCAAAAAAGGAACCACCTTTCTTGAAGCCCATTGGCCAGAATGGTAACCAGAACCCTTCCACTCCTCTCCCTCCTCCTCCTTCCTGTGCCCAACAGTCTTCCACTCCCCATCACTCCTCCTCCCTCCACTCCCTTCCTAAAATAATCAATCAGAATAACAAAAAAAAAAAACAGAATTTAGCCTCAAATCAATGATAAAAATCACAACTTTTTTGCGGCATTACCGAACTAAGCACCAAAAACAACAGAATCAAGCACCTTTCTCGATGCCCACTGGCTGGAGTGGTCATCGTCGTCTTTCCCAGAAGAGACGACGTCGGCCCAAGTGGATCTAGAAGAAGACACGATTTTGTTGCCACCATCGCTAGCTTCTTCTTCTTCTTCTCCGCCGAGGGCTACTTTGATCAAGCCATGGACTAAATCATCCATATTTTTCTTTGGTCTCTCTTTTTTTCTTTACTAGAAGAATTGGCTGTTAACCGGATTTGGAGATTTCTGGGATCTGGAGAAAGTGATTAAAAGATTTGATGATTATTTATATCGATAAAAGGTCAACCCATGCCAAGTCCTGTGAAGTAATAATTACAGAAAATTAGGCTCAAATACTAAAGTTTGGAGATACTATGAAAGAATAATAATATTCGTCCCTACAACTTGTTCCTTTCAAATCATTCCTCCTTACGTGTCAGCTGACGTGATTATTAATATGACAAATGATATAAAAAATTATCGAACTCATGTGTCTCTTGTGGTCAGCCAGGAGAAGGATAACCTCCCTGTCTAGACGGACGGTCTCAGAATCGAACCACGGAAAAGATGTGGGTGGATGTGTGTGTGAAAATTGAGAACAGTTTCCAAAAAGACATGCAAGATAGTGTGCACGAAGTCCAATGTGTTACGTCGGGTATCGCAAAAAAAAAAAAACATGACAAAATTTAATATTAAAATTAGCATTAAATTTTTTTCATTAATTTTTTGGATGAAAATTTGTCACGTCAGCTGCATGCCATGTTAGATGTCACATTATGTTATTTAACATACAATGTCAGCTGCCACATAAGGAACGATGGTTTGGAGGGACACTTTGAAGATACGAATAGTATTACTCATTATCAAAGGATTACCATCTTTCAAAAAAAATTAACAATATATACATAATGTTGCTCGCTATGAAGACGAGACCGCCAGTAGCTTCGACGGTATGGAGACGAGACCACCAGTAGCTTCGGCTATATGAATGCATTTATTCTCTTTGACTTGAATGCTTTTAGCTAGAGGAAGAGAGATCATGTTGAGGATCTAAGTTTGATGGTACAAGACAAACTTTCTAGTTCAGATTCATTGAGTTTGATCGAATATTCAAATTCACTGGATTTGAACTAATCTTCAGATTCGTTGTGTTTGAATAAATCTTCAGATTCATTGGGTTGAACGAATTTTAATATTCATTGGACTTTGGTGTGTGACTGTACGTTCAGATTCGTTCACTTTCATATTCGTTCTGACTGTAGGAAAAGATAAAAATATTCATGAAAATGCATAAGAATTTCTATAAATTCTTGCGTATACCCAAGCTCAAATATAAACACCCTCACAAAGCACAACACAAATTACTACTACTAAAAAAGAAACAATTCAGATTTACTGTCGACAACTTTTACTCAAGACTTTATTGTAACCTGGCATCTCAACCCGGCTCAAGTGGATCTAGCCTGATCAAATACATCATGGCCATTTAAACATTTTAAGTTTCATCCAACGATCACAATCATTTATCCATATATGAACTCTACGACTTAAACTAGATCCAACAGTTTGCTCATTTAAATACCATACTCATTGGATAGGCATTATATTAATCTGATGGCTCTTTTGACAATTTAAAAACTCGATTGGTGGTAGAAATTAATTAAAGCCTGAAACAACTTGATAATGTCTGCAGTTCACTCAGGGTTTTGTATGGCTTGAAACGAGCCCCAGGGGCTTGGTTTAATCGTTTTACGTTTTATTGAGTTCCTCCTTTATATGTTTTAAAAAAAAAAATAATGTTATCGACTCCTCTATGTTTATGTCACTTACGGAAATTCAAGTTCTGTTCTAGAAAGTTTAATCCCAGAATTAAGTAGAGAATTTTCTATAAAAGATTTGGGGAGGTGACTCGGAATGCGCAAGGCTTGTTACTGCCACAATCCAAGCGTGTTGTAGAGGTTCTTACTCAAGCACAAATGATTTGTTGGACATAAACAAAAGTTTTATATTACAAACTTCAAAGTACAAAAATTATATATAAGAATCTGAGTACAAAATTATGGAAAAATAGTAGCTATAGAGATCTGATCTACAGTCGAGCATTTTACTCCTTGAACCACCAAACACACGAAGAAAAAATGCTCAAACTCTCGATCACTGGAGACTCTGACAGCAAGAAGGCTCTGGCAACTAGCACATAAGACTTATGTCCTTTGGAATGACACTAATTCCATATTTATAACCACTCAGCACTTGAAACGGTTAGTTTGAACGTGCACGTACAAAATGAACAATTTACACTGTGTTTGCTATTTTGTACGCGCGTATGTGGATAACCACCACCAATGTTATGCTGAGTCCGTACATAAATCGAGGTCGATTAAACACGTGGTTGTCTGTACGAGAAAGAATTCAGTCGTGGTGCCAACTGCTTGCACATGTATCGAGAATCATGGTATTAAATACCGTAATCCCCTCGAATTCATAACTGCTCACTATCGGTTAAAAATAAATAAGTATGCGTGCATTTCTTCCTCAACAGAGAGAAATGTAGAGATGTGTGCACTTTTTATGCAGGCTGCGTACTTTTGTTGAGGGGATATAAATAAACGGACGCGTACTTTCTGGGCTGCCACGTTGCACATTTTCGATCAGAGTGTGGAGATCTTGGTATTAAATGAGTGTGATCTCTTCAAATTCTACGAGATTCATCAGCCGTCGGGTACGTTCTCCAAAGACTTGTGTACTTCTGTTTGGAGAAAAGATAATTTGTGCGTACTTTCTGTTGAAGAGAGAGGCGCCTGCCTACACTACCAGAAAAAGTCAAATTAGCGACGTCCAAAAATGTCGCTAACTGACAAAAAAATGTCGCTAATCACGTTTAGTGACGTAATTAGCGACGTTTTACAGAAGTCGGTAATCAACACGTCGCTGAAAGGAAAAACGTCGCTAAACGTCGCTATACCGACGTTTTTTAGCGACTTAAATGTGTCGCTAACTTAGCGACGTTTAGCGACGCAGAGTCACTAATTAGCGACGTAATCAAACGTCGCTAATTAGCGACTTATATAGCGACGTGACAACGACGTCTTTAATGACCTGGCAGTACTGCCATGTCAGCAATTTACGACGTACAGCGATGTATTTAGCGACGTGTATAAACGTCGCTAAACGTCGCTAAACGTCGCTAAATACTTCGCTAATTTTACAGAAAAAATAAAAAAATATTGAATTGTTCCAAACTATTATTCCTGCAATTTATAAATTTCTAATTAAAAATAGACCCGGAGCAACCCTCCGTTGAATTCTCTGGGTTCGCCGACCCCTTCGGTGGAACACTCAACACCGGTAAATTAACATTATTTTATATGAATAAAAAGTATCACAGTCATACAATACACACAAATATTATAGACAGACCTGGAGCAACCATCCATTGAATTTTTTGCGTACGAAATAACACAAAAAATATATAAAATATCACAGTCACACAATACACACAAAATAAAAGTATCACAGTCACACAAAATGGACATAATATATAAGTATCACAATCACACAATAACCACAATAAAAGTATATGAAACATCACAGTATCAATCTCGAGGATATCTAATACGCTGGGTGTAAAACCCCTAATTTTGAAATTTGTATTATTAATTATTTAATGGTAATTAGGAGCTAAATAGAGGAATTATATCTTATTTAATATTTATTTAATGTGTTTATGCATCTAGGGAATTTATGGAGCCATTATAAATTTTTTCTAATTTATTCCATGTAGGAGACACCGTTGGACAGTTGCTAGTTAACCGTATGCACCAATATAATTTTGTAGAATTTTCTATGTATATATATATATATATTTATTTATTAATAAGAAAAAGAAAGAATAGAAAAATAGAATTTTCTATTGGGTCAAACCCGCAACCCGTTAACCACACTCCCGCGCGTAAAATAAGGAAATAGCAGCAGCAACTTACCCCGCGTAAACAGACAACAGCAAACCGCTCACCACACCGCGTATACTTCTCCGCACGTAAATATCAGCAGCAGAAGCAAAACCCAATTTTATCTTGCTTTGCTTTCCCACACGTGTAAGCTTCTCATTCCACCGCTCCTTAACACTAATATTACTAAACACCCCCAGCCGAAAACAAAACCAATGGAAAGAAAGAAAACAGCAGCAGCAATAGTTTTAGATTTCTTAAACACTAAGTTTCTCCACTGCCTCTTATTCTCTATATATATCCATGCAATACACCCCAAAACCTAAACCCTCACTTCTTCAAACTTAAACACTATTGTGGACGCTAGCACTATACGGAACTCTGCTCGGCAAGTATACCTTGCCACAGTACTATTATTTACATTCCATATGAAGCATGATTCTGTTTTATTTATGTATTTATATTGGACCTTGTTTATGAGACCACCCCAGTATTATGGAGCATTATTTGGTTCATTGGCCGTGATACAGTTGCTACATGAGTTGTGAGTCTCATATAGCTCTCGGACTACGTATTGGGTTGGCCGCCTGTACGTAAGAGCCGTGCGTTAGGGATGACTGCTGATAGAAACTTTGTATGCTAGGAGACTTGACAGTTATTTAGAGGTTTTATCGTGTCATGGATATGGCATGCTTAGAGCATGGGATGGGGAGAACAATAAGTAAAGCGTTTGGGCTCCTTGGCACTTTTCTCCTATACGCCCGGATTTTCCACCGGAGAAACGGGTGATGATGACCCTATATTTACTGGCGGCCTCTGCCGTTCAAAAGACGATATACTTTTAGGCCCCTGATTCTCCGAGAAAATCATGTCAATCCTATTATTTGGCCAGATAGCCCACTTGTTGGAAAGTTGTTCTCAAATTGCATACACTTAGACGGTTAGGCGACCCAGTGGATATTTTTATTTTAGTACTTTATTGGCATGTTTATATGTATCTTGTTACGTTCTGAGGACCTGGTCCCTTTCCAGATATGGACGAGCAGGAGTACCCACAGGAGTACGGACCTGGACCTGACTCTACGTACCTGACCGAGAAGATCTTACCCTCATAGTACCTGTGATCTACTGTCACTGTTTAGAGATTTTGTTGCTTTTCAGTATAGTCGTTTTGTAGTAGATTTGTTTCCACCAGACTACAGACTCGATACTCATTTTGGATATCCAGTTATGATTCAGCTCTTGATTCCTACTGATTAATTGTACTGTGGATGAGATATAGATTCTGTGTGACTTGTTGTGATAGTATATTACCACTGGTGGATTGCATATTCATATACAGCGTACGTGTGTATATGATTTTCATATATTGGAGTTCGTATACATACGACTGGGCTTGTTGCGTATTCCTAGTCCTACGTATTTTGGGGACTGGGACGTGACATATTTTTGGTGGTGGCCCATGCAGGTCTAGAATATATTGTCTTGGTTACGTAACTGTACCAAACAAGCCTGCGTATAGGAATAGAGTATAAGGATCTCATCCACACTTGATTAAATCTCATTCTTCCTATCAACCATCCCATGTTTGGATAAAAGCAAAGTTTAGGCCAAAATCCTTTACCCTTGTTGGCGTAAAAAGCCAACTGACTGCCTTGTTGGCGTAAGAAGCCAAGCTATGATTACCTACTTAAACTGCAAGAGATTACCTATTTTACGCTGTAGTTATGCCTACTTTACGCTGCAGTTATAACAACTGCTAAAACCACATTCCAATAGTGCTCCTAAATCCTGCGTATAAGACGACATGTAAGCCACATAGGTAAATACCCCAGCTTAAACCTGATGATTCCTGAAACCAGCATAAATAGCTTGATTAGGCATAAAATGTAAGGATGGTGAAGTGAGCGTATTACCACAGTCTTAGCTTTAGCTTTCCCAGTCATGACCAATTAAGAACCAAATCTCGTGCATTAACTGCAGAGATATACCTCGAGCCCTGTGCAGAAATAGCTTTTTGACTTAGCGTCTGATTTCGTCTCATCTTGAGCGTAAAAACTCATTTCTGTCCGAATAGGTTAGGCAGCGTATTCAGAAGCCTTAAACCTTTCTTCCTCATTGGAAGCGTATAAACGACTTTGTATTAAATATATCGCTAAACGACAACCTGGGTCTCTGTGCAAATCATCATCACAGCCGTCCTCTCGATCATCGTGCAGTACTTTTGTCAGATGTCAGGATCACTGATTTGACTGACAAATTCGTCCGAGGAAAAACAAAAAGTTTCTCGAAACCAACTTTACGCTACAACGTGTGTTAGACTTTTACGCGCAGAGTTTATGCGTCAGATTTTACGCACAGACCTTTCGTGCAAGCTTTACGCAGAAAGTATAGCAAGACTTTACATGCAGATTTTACGCAACATATCTTTTATGCAGCCTATCTTTTATGCGCAAACTTTACGCACGGAAACTTTTACGCAGATTTTTTCCAGACAGTTCTGAAGCTCTATTTTACGCGAACAATTTTGAAACTCTATTTTACGCTGACTTCTTTGAATTTCTATTTTACATAGACAAACCTTATCTTACGCTTCTCTGCTTTACGTAGATATTTATGAAACCATATTTTACGCCGACAAATTTTACATCTCTATTTGATTCCTGTTCTTCTAAACGTTGTGTACATCACCTGCAGAGAGATGGATGTGCAGAAGTGATGTACTGTCACCGATGGTGACACAACTCCTGGAGTCAATGGTCAGACTCAAGAAGGGACCTCAACGAATCCTAGACTTTCAGGACCAGATGGACAGATTCACAATCCAGTTCCATCTGACTTTCCTGTTCCACCAAATGGGAACCTTCCAGCCTCATCAACATCGCAGGATGGTCAGGCTCAACTGTTCCAATTCTTCCAGATGATAATTGTAAAACCCCTATTTCTAAAAAAAAAATTGTATTTATTATTTTTTTATTAATTAATAATTTAATTATGATAATTATGTGCTAAATAGGAGAAATAGATTTTTAATAATTTTTATTTTAGGTGTTCGGGCACTTAGAGGACTTATGGGACCATCAGGAATTTTTTGAAATTTATTCCATGTAGGAGACCCCTTGAGCAGTTGCTAGTCTAATGGTGTGCATTATCCTAATCTATAAAGTTTCTTATGAAAATATATATAATATATATGTATACACAAATATATATATATATATATGTATATATATATTAAGAAAAGAAAAGATTAAGAAGAGAATTATTTAATAAGAATATAATAATAATAATAATAATAATAATAACAATCAACTCCTACTACTTAGTATACTATTCCCACTCCTTAGCAAAATATTTGCTGTGATAGCAAACCCCTTCAGCAACTATTATCCCACTCCTTAGCTTTTGCTTAAGTCCCCTACCCGCTATCAGCAGCTAGCAACTTTGCTTGCTAAAGACCGCCCCCCTTCAATTAAGCAACTTAGCATTTATTCCAAGCCCAGAGCCCCTTCAGCGTCCATAGGACCCGCCACTTTATTGCTACAGCAACTGTGCGTTAAGCACAGACCCGACCCTTCACCCCCTGTTGGCCGAGATCCAACCATCCGCTCCCTCTCTCTTTCCCTATATATATATATATATATATATATATATATATATATATATATATATATATCTCAAAAATCCTAACCTAAAATTCCAGACCTCCTCTTCCCATCTAGAGCCGTCACCGCAGCCAGAGAAGCCCCACCAAGCCATCCAACCATCCCGACGACGCCGACCTCGCGCCCTGCAGAATCTGTCACGCCCCAGTCCTAAAATACCGAGGGACCAGACGCGTGATAATGGCCAGCAGTACGCACCGATGGATAAATCCAATTTAATGGATCCATCAGGGCATACTTAAGCTGTAATATAACCATAAGCAGGTCCAATAATACCTAATCACAGTCTATACTAATCTCATCCACAACAGATAATCACAGATCAAATGCCAGAGTAAAAGTAAGTAAAAAGAATCTAGCATATCTCAATAAAGAGTCTCGGAGAACAATCCGAGAACAAGTCTAATACAATGATGCAATAGACTGGAAGTAAAGTAAATAGGAACAGAAGTAAATGAGTATCTCAAACCAATACCCAGGAGAAGTCCTCTGGTACGATCCCGTCCTCTGGTCCTGGTACTGCTCCAATGTAGGCACCTGCTTCTGCTCCTGTACGGTACAACTCTGGGTAGATCTCGTCTGCAATATCTGGGGACATAATCCAGATCCAGGTTCTCAGGGGACATAGCAAGGTACAAAGAGCTCATGCCAATAAATAATAATGCAGTGCAGCAAATAATGAAATAAGCAGGGTAAGTATGTAAGTATCTGTGTAAAATGCAAGAGAGAGTATCAATAGTACTCAGGTTGAACAACTACAAGCTCTGTGTAGGGGAGCCGGTAGCAGTGATATCATGAGGTGGTCTAGCTCAGCGGGAGACTGAGTAGCCGGCATAACATAATCAACCTGTAGCCTGTGGGTCTCTCCAGCAATAGATGGAACAATAAGGGAACACTAAATGACCAGCTAAGTGATATGCAAGATGAGAGCAGCACTAGAGCTCAGGCTGAAGCATACTACAAGCTCTGTGTAGGGGAGCCGGTAGCAGCAGTAATAATGAGTAATGGGCCAAGCTCGGGCTTCAGAGTCTTGTGCCTCACCATAATAGGGGGTGTATATATATATGATCAGCCTGTAGTCTGTGTGTCTCTCCCCACCCAATGTAATCACACGTCTCATGTCCATGATGCCTCATGTCCATGTTACGCACGATCGTATCTAATGCAGAAGTCATAGAGTATCTAGGAATATAATGTCAATGCCATAAAGTCTGTATCCTATACAGAATCACCATAAATATCTCAGGAAGATCATGTCTCATGAATAGTGTCAAGTATCCTGGGTTATAATGTACTTGGTAAGACAAGTACAAGAATGTAAAGGGGTCACGAATGTCCATCTCTAGGTGACAATACACAACACCGCGTACGGTGTTGGCACCCGACTGATAATCGGACGCTAAGTACGTCACACGGTCCTAGGTCAAACATGCACAGCAATATAATGAATCAAGGAAATGCAACAAGAATTGTAAAGTTGGCAAGGTATACTTGCCCACTGATGCATAACTAAGTCAAGAAAATAAGTAGCAAAGACTGCAGGATTTGGCAAGGTACACTTGCCTGGGGTCCTGGCTCCAACTGTAGCTCTGGTCTCAGTGTGATCCGCAGATACTGCTCCGGTTGCTGAACAGGGCCTCGTGAATCTGTTTTTCACGTGTCCGAGAGTCCAATTTGTGTCCTGGTCGTGTCCTCGCGTGTCCTGCGTCCTGTGTCCTGTCTCTGCTTTGTGTCCGCTGCGTCCGTGTCCTGAGTCTCTGTGAGTCCCGGCTAGGGTTTGCCGTGCTCTGCGGGTCGGAGAAGGACCGAGCGGAGGCGACGAGGAGTCGGGTCGACTGCGCGGTGGAGTCGAGGGGAAGGAAGAAGGAGGAGGCGGTGCTGTGGCCGGAGGGGAGAGGCGTGCTGGGGTGGCACGGAGGTGCTGGCAGCGGCGTGGCGCTCGACGGCGGGTGGCGGACAGAGGGATGGCCGGAGGGATCGATCCGGCCGGAGAAGAGGGGAGAGGCTAGGGCTTCCCTGGGTGCTGCTCGCGGAGATGGGTTGAGGCGGAGTTCGTTGGAGTCGGGCGGAGGCAGCGGCTAGGCGTCGGGTTCGTGGTGAGAGCGGCTAGGGTTTAGGAGGGAGACGGCGGGCTGACGAGGTGCGGAGGGCGGCGGGAGACGCGGCGCTGATCGTGGCGGAGGGCGGCGGAACGTGGGGGAGGATTGGGGAAGGAGAGGACAGGGAGGAAGAGATGGTTGCAGAGGGCGGCGGCCGGGCTAGGGGCGGCGTCGGAGAGGGGTCGGCAGAGGCGGAGGAAGAGGCTGCTTAGGGTTAGGGTTAGGTTAAAATTAGGGTTAGGGTTAGTAATTAGGGATTCGGAATTTTGGGAAATTTAGGAATTTGGGATCTCTTTTTCTTTTCTTTTTCTTGTGGAGAAAACTAGAAAATAAGTAGGTATTTATACATGCAGAAATTAGAATAGGGTTAGACCTAGGATTCGGGCTGGGTCAACGGGTCAACGCTCCTTGGGCTGGGCTTCGGCTCTCATGGGGATGTCGGGCGTTGGCACGGATTTAAATTCGGTTTAATTTCTAAATTGGTTTCTAGGGCTTTAAACGGGTTTTCGGAGTCCAATAAATTCACGGAAAATTACCCTATGTCCGATTTTTCATTTTACACCATAAAATATTATTTTCATAATATTTTAATATGAATTAACCGCAATTAAAAATCCTTTAATTACCAACGCCTAGGTTTTAATTCTCGAAAATTACAGATAAATTGGGGAAAAATCCAAATTTAAAATTCTGAAAATCAGGGGGCTTACAATCTACCCAACTTATAAAAATTTTATCCTCGAAATTAAAATAGAGTAGGGTTCAAAGAATTCCTCTCAAGTAACCATTGCGGTCTCTACCCAACTTAGATTTTACCCATCTATCATCTAAGACTATCTAAGAAAACTATGGCCCAAATCATGTTATTGAATCCTCAAGACTTTAACACCAACCATATCACCTATGATATTCCCTTAATCATATATAAAAGGGTCATCAATGATGCGACCGGCCTGTGGGGTATATCTAGTACTGTCTATAATTCCATCTTATACCAAGCATGAGGTTTTGTCTTTCCGAAGTAAGGGAAGACGAAGATCAATGATAAAGAGTTCAAGGGTGAGTTAGTAGAACAGAAGTATCAGGATCAAGGCGTTTAATGAAGTCCAATAGGAATTGTCAAGTTGTTGTGGATTGAAATCCTATTGGTAAATTCCTATTCGTATGCTCGTATTAGTACAGTTATGTAACTGATACGATATGCTCAGACATATCTAGAGGGCAAGTATACTAGTCAACTATATATCCCAATCCACGTAAAGTAGTCGTGCGAAGAGGCGAACCAAAATGCACTAAGTTTGATCAGACCGTAATACACTGATTCTGAATAGACAACTGTATTAGTGTACGCGTCCAATAATACAGATGTCATGATCAAGCTCGATAAAAGGATAAGCTTGCAAAACTAGGCTATATTAGCAGCATAAGTCAAGGTAGTACAACAATTAGAAGTACGCTAGATGATGATGAAAGAAGGTACAACTTAATTCAAGTTCTCAAAACAATCACAAGATAAGCACAATCACAAAAGACTCTATAATCTCTACTGTTATCAATTATAAGTAAGTTCAAAATTACATAGGTTAAGTCTGAGGTCAAGAACCAATATGCACGAGATAAAACAAATCTAGAAATAGAAAACTACGAAAAGTTACGCACATTAGCTACCCCATGGGTCTGCGCGTCCTCCGAAGTCATCGCGAAAGCTTGTTCACGTTCTTGTAGTTGATTCCTCTGCTGCTATTGAGCCTGCTGAAAGAGTGTTGTTTGTGGTGCCAAGGGTGGCCTCGGCTGATTCCCTCCTGGGGCTGGTGGTATGACTCCTTCAACTTCCGTTTGCGGTGCTCCCAATGCTGGATGGGCTGGCCTTGGTACTGGTAACGCTTGTTGGTTAACCACTGGTGCTCTTTCTCGACGCTCAGGGCATTCTCTTAATAAATGCTGATTGGATCCGCAAACTATGCATAACCTCTTCTTTCGTCTGCACTCGTCCTCAGTATGGCCTCGCTTGCGACAATATGGACAGACAGGTATTGCCTGTGGAGATGCTTCTGGTGGCTGGTGCATGTGAGACTTCTTTGTAACTTCTTCATGTGGTGCTCCGGTTGGTGCTGATATGGCTGGTTGTTGAATCATCAATGCTTTCTCTCGATGCTGAAGACAATCCTTGGCTAAGTGTTGACTGTTTCCGTAAATCAAGCATAATCCTAACTTACGTCTGCATTCTTTTTGAATATGGCCTATCTTGCCACAGTAGTGACAAGTTGGAAGAACTAAGGCTCTTGGTGCTGCTCTCGGTGGTGGATTCATCTGTGGTCGCTTTGCAGCTCTTTCCTGTTGTGCTTGGTCCGGTGCTGATGCATACGGCCGCTTCTGGCTGGACTCTATCCTTGTGTTGCACTCCATGGGTCGTGCTGTAGCAAGAACATTCTCGTCTAAGGTAGTTGTAGTGGGGCTGATTAATCTCCGTAGCTCCGAGCTAAATCTGTCGATGAACTTCTCCGCTTGGATCTGCTGGGCTTCTTCCTGAACCTTCTGTTGGGCTTGCATCATCGCATAGAACATGCGAAACATCTGTTGTTCGTCCATAGCCTGCCCTTGTGGAATGGTAGGCGTCGGTGGAGCCAACTGCGTCGATGGTGGGACGTCATCTTCCGGGATTCTCGAGGCAAGCTGACTTGCTTGCTGTGATGATGGACCTTCACTAACTGGTGTCACTTTATCTCCGTTGGTTACCACATCATCTCGTGGTGATCTGGCAGGAGTCTCGTTGTTTGTTCGTGAATCCATAACTCTGCAACCAAAATAAACAATAAGAGGCGCACAAGAATCGGCAGGATACGAGTCAAGAATTTAAATTCGAATCTGATATAGATATCAAGAACGTTTCAAGCAAGTGGATGAGATCCGAGAAACTTATCCTATTCTTATTGCAGGCTTGCTCGGTCCCTAAGTTGAAATCGAACAATTTAGTCGTTGACCTGTATGGGCCACCACAAAAACCATGTCACGCCCCAGTCCCAAAATACCGAGGGACCAGACGCATGATAATGGCCAGCAGTACGCACCGATGGATAAACCCAATTTAATGGATCCATCAAGGCATACTTAAGCTGTAATATAACCATAAGCAGGTCCAATAATACCTAATCACAGTCTATACTAATCTCATCCACAACAGATAATCACAGATCAAATGCCAGAGTAAAAGTAAGTAAAAAGAATCTAGCATATCTCAATAAAGAGTCTCGGAGAACAATCCGAGAACAAGTCTAATACAATGATGCAATAGACTGGAAGTAAAGTAAATAGGAACAGAAGTAAATGAGTATCTCAAACCAATACCCAGGAGAAGTCCTCTGGTACGATCCCGTCCTCTGGTCCTGGTACTGCTCCAATGTAGGCACCTGCTTCTGCTCCTGTACGGTACAACTCTGGGTAGATCTCGTCTGTAATATCTGGGGACATAATCCGGATCCAGGTCCTCAGGGGACATAGCAAGGTACAAAGAGCTCATGCCAATAAATAATAATGCAGTGCAGCAAATAATGAAATAAGCAGGGTAAGTATGTAAGTATCTGTGTAAAATGCAAGAGAGAGTATCAATAGTACTCAGGTTGAACAACTACAAGCTCTGTGTAGGGGAGCCGGTAGCAGTGATATCATGAGGTGGTCTAGCTCAGCGGGAGACTGAGTAGCCGGCATAACATAATCAACCTGTAGCCTGTGGGTCTCTCCAGCAATAGATGGAACAATAAGGGAACACTAAATGACCAGCTAAGTGATATGCAAGATGAGAGCAGCACTAGAGCTCAGGCTGAAGCATACTACAAGCTCTGTGTAGGGGAGCCGGTAGCAGTAGTAATAATGAGTAATGGGCCAAGCTCGGGCTTCAGAGTCTTGTGCCTCACCATAATAGGGGGTGTATATATATATGATCAGCCTGTAGTCTGTGTGTCTCTCCCCACCCAATGTAATCACACGTCTCATATCCATGATGCCTCATATCCATGTTACGCACGATCGTATCTAATGCAGAAGTCATAGAGTATCTAGGAATATAATGTCAATGCCATAAAGTCTGTATCCTATACAGAATCACCATGAATATCTCAGGAAGATCCTGTCTCATGAATAGTGTCAAGTATCCTGGGTTATAATGTACTTGGTAAGACAAGTACAAGAATGTAAAGGGGTCACGAATGTCCATCTCTAGGTGACAATACACAACACCGCGTACGGTGTTGGCACCCGACTGATAATCGGACGCTAAGTACGTCACACGGTCCTAGGTCAAACATGCACAGCAATATAATGAATCAAGAAAATACAACAAGAATTGTAAAGTTGGCAAGGTATACTTGCCCACTGATGCATAACTAAGTCAAGGAAATAAGTAGCAAAGACTGCAGGATTTGGCAAGGTACACTTGCCTGGGGTCCTGGCTCCAACTGTAGCTCTGGTCTCAGTGTGATCCGCAGATACTGCTCCGGTTGCTGAACAGGGCCTCGTGAATCTATTTTTCACGTGTCCGAGAGTCCAATTTGTGTCCTGGTCATGTCCTCGCGTGTCCTGCGTCCTGTGTCCTGTCTCTGCTTCGTGTCCGCTGCGTCCGTGTCCTGAGTCTCTGTGAGTCCCGACTAGGGTTTGCCGTGCTCTGCGGGTCGGAGGAGGACCGAGCGGAGGCGACGAGGAGTCGGGTCGACTGCGCGGTGGAGTCGAGGGGAAGGAAGAAGGAGGAGGCGGTGCTGCGGCCGGATAGGAGCGGCGTGCTGGGGTGGCACGGAGGTGCTGGCAGCGGCGTGGCGCTCGACGGCGGGTGGCGGACAGAGGGATGGCCGAAGGGATCGATCCGGCCGGAGAAGAGGGGAGAGGCTAGGGCTTCCCTGGGCGCTGCTCGCGGAGATGGGTTGAGGCGGAGTTCGTTGGAGTCGGGCGGAGGCAGCGGCTAGGCGTCAGGTTCGTGGTGAGAGCGGCTAGGGTTTAGGAGGGAGACGGCGGGCTGACGAGGTGCGGAGGGCGGCGGGAGACGCGGCGCTGATCGTGGCGGAGGGCGGCGGAACGTGGGGGAGGATTGGGGAAGGAGAGGACAGGGAGGAAGAGATGGTTGCAGAGGGCGGCGGCCGGGCTAGAGGCGGCGCCGGAGAGGGGTCGGCAGAGGCGGAGGAAGAGGCTGCTTAGGGTTAGGGTTAGGTTAAAATTAGGGTTAGGGTTAGTAATTAGGGATTCGGGATTTTGGGAAATTTAGGAATTTGGGATCTCTTTTTCTTTTCTTTTTCTTGTGGAGAAAACTAGAAAATAAGTAGGTATTTATACATGCAGAAATTAGAATAGGGTTAGACCTAGGATTCGGGCTGGGTCAACGGGTCAACGCTCCTTGGGCTGGGCTTCGGCTCTCATGGGGATGTCGGGCGTTGGCACGGATTTAAATTCGGTTTAATTTCTAAATTGGTTTCTAGGGCTTTAAACGGGTTTCCGGAGTCCAATAAATTCACGGAAAATTACCCTATGTCCAATTTTCCATTTTACACCATAAAATATTATTTCTATAATATTTTAATATGAATTAACCGCAATTAAAAATCCTTTAATTACCAACGCCTAGGTTTTAATTCTCGAAAATTACAGATAAATTGGGGAAAAATCCAAATTTAAAATTCTGAAAATCAGGGGGCTTACAGAATCCCACTCGAAGCACCTTCGTTCCGGAGCAATTTTCCGTCGACTCGCTCAACCAAACGTTGTTCCGTCTTCATAGATATGATCACCCCTTAACCCTCTTCCGTATTTGTTTTATAGCCAACCTCGGAAAACGTGTACCCCTAGGTGAAAAACAGCACCCAAGTTGGGCGAGCAGACAGAATTCTGGAATCGCAGAATTCTAGAATGATCACCCATATTGCCGAGTTCGTATCTCCCACCACAGAGATCCGAATTCGGTGATTCTTTTTGATACCTGTAGAATACCTGACCTAGTTTATTTTTTGTTAAATAACCCTATGCTATTAGTTGCTGTGGACAGAATTATATTCGTCACAAAACTGCGCGCACCCACTTTTTTCCAGATTTCCAAAAGTTGGAAAACGGAGCACGCCCCGCCAAACGGGACCGCCCCGCAGTGTGCCAAGTGTACTGAATGGTGCACGCAGCGTAACCGGACACGTGAGAATTTGTGGGGACTGATTCGGACGCGTGTGCGCGCCGGAATCAGACCGTATCCGCGGACACACATCGTGTCGCAACTTTTGTGGAACTTGCGCGTATTTTGTGCACGCTTGTCAGATTGCGACGAAACTTGTGCCACTGGACCCGTGGTAACGCGCTGGTCATGTGACCCAATTTTCACGCAATTCTGAGACGGTTGACCAAATCGCCAATTGGCGGGCCCACAATTGACTTTTTGGACAAAATTGAGTTCGGCCCATCGGAATCCACATTTGGACATACCGTTGGGTTCGTATTGACATTTAGAGTTGTTTGACCTATAGTTTGTCCCATTTAGAGACTGTTACCCTTGGCACACTTTTCGGTGCAAAGTGGGCCACATGTGGACCCCACTTTTACCTGAAATTACCGTTTTACCCCTGTGTCCAAATTGGACGAAAGGGAAGTGTTTTTTAGCTATTTTGCTTATTCTGGGAACGTGGGTGATATTTATTTCAGCATCCGGAGATGTTCATTCTGAGGCCGTAGCTTCTGACTCTTGGTGTTGACATTGGGACACTACATTTTGCAGCTCTCTTGCCAGGCAAGATACCTTGCCAAACTGTTACAGTACTTTTGCATGCTATTTATATTTCTTTATATTTATTGCATTTCTGTTTATTCTTGCATGTGTAGTTTTCTTTCAGTCATTACTATATATTAGATATGTTGACACACACTTGACACTTAGTATCATAGAGGACAATCATTAGGCGTATGGGCTTTAACCACTCTGGTAACACCGTAGTCACTAGCACGCACTATGGTGGGTCGTGTCCGATGGTCGCTACCCCCGAGGTATGTCGATTGATGGAGTCCGAGGGTCGCTACCCCCGAGGTATGCCGGCTGATGATGTTCATGGACGAGTGCATGAGTTGTGAGGCTTAGATCGAGTAGACTACCCTTGCCCATACGTCGAAAAGTTATCCTCATTTGCATTCATATAGATGGTCTTGTACAGCGTACTTATTTATTTTCAAATTATATGCATGTTTACTGTATTCAAGTTGGCTCGTATTTTCTGTATCTTGTTACGTCCCTCTGTGGACCTGGTCCCCTGCCAGGTGTATCTGCTCTTGAGTATTTGCAGGAGTACGGGCCTAGACCTGACGCATTATTTTCTGTCGAGGAGGTCTTACCTTCTGAGCATCGTTGATCATCTGGCGATGGATTCTTTTAGCTGACACACTTCTGTCTTCATATTATTTTATATTGGAGATTTTATACTCCTCTCTCATTTTAGTTTTGGATATAGTCTTTGGTAGTAGATTTGTCTCCACCCGACTATTATTTTCTGGATATTTCAGACTCCTTATTCTAGCTTAGTATTTCTTTTCTATGACTTGTTGTGTGGATGAGATTAGCATACCTGTGACTTGTGACATTATATATACCACATGTGAGTTATATTCATATTATAGCGTACGTATGGGTTATGGTTTCCATATATTGGAGTTGCCATATCCATGCGGCTGGCATGCTTACGTGTTCCTAGTCCTACGTATTTGGGACTGGAGCGTGACAATAATGAGGGAACATCAATAACAGGCCGCCACACTAGCTGCAGAACAGAGACATCAAGCAGCAGAACAGAGACAAGAGTTCTTAGCAGCACTTGAAAGGATGGCTGGAAAGACTACTGTGCCAGCTCAAGCACTAGCTCTAGTACCTCGAGCTAGAGTTGGTTCAGTAAAAGACTTTGTACATATGGGTCCAAGGCCGTACAAAGGCATTAAGAGCCCAGAAGAAACTACCAACTGGATCACCCACACTCGAAAGTTATTAGAAGCATCACAGCTACCTACAGAGCTGTGGATGACAGGTGTGAGAACGCTTCTAGATGGTAATGCTCATCACTGGTGGAAATCCATGGAGCGCTAGCTGGGTACATACCAGACATGGGAGCAATTCCTGGAGTGCTTTGAAAGAAAGTACTTCCTGGAAACTGTCAGAGATGCATTATACGATCAGTTTCTCCACTTAGAGCAAGGAAACCGAACAATAGACGAATATGATGCTGAGTTTAGTCGCCTTAGTAAATATGACGCTGCCCTGATACCAGATGACTTGGCCAAAGCATCAAGGTTTCATCGTGGACTAACTCAGGAGCTCCAACATTATACTAGCTTCCAGTCCCGAATCTCTTATGTCGAGTTACTGACAGAAGCCAGATTGCAAAAAACTATCAGCCGAGGAAAATGAGGCCAGCTAAGGACACAACCAGGACCGGCAAGGACACAACAAGGAGGACCTATTAGACGTCCTTTAGCTCAGCAACAACAGTACTAACACAGAGCAGGACCGTACCAGATCCCAGAGAAACCCCAATGCAATTATTGTGGGAGACGCGGGCACATCTCAAGGGACTGTCGGGTCCGTTTGGGACAATGTATGAGATGTGGTTCCAGACAATATGTATTGAAAGACTGTCCTATGCAACAAGCATCGACACTTCCACCGCCAGCACAGCGGCTAGCACTTCCAGCACCCAAGCCAGCTCATTAAATGATAAGACCATGAGCACCTCGACCTCCAGCCGCAGGGGGATTTCAGCGAGGACCACCGCTACCTGCACAAGAGGATCAATTCACGAGGGCTAGACAGGGACATCCATAGAGGAACAGACAAGCTTTTGTAATGGAAGTGGATGACATGAATCAGGAGATTGATGTCATAGCAGGTATCACTCTTGTTTTTACTTTTTCTGCTGTGATATTGTTTGATACGGGAGCCACCCACTCATTCATATCATCTAGTTTTATTGCCAAATACAATATTACCTCTACACCCTTACATAGTTGTATTAGAATTCTTACCGGAGGAGGAGTTGTACCTGTTAATAGAATTTGTAGATCGTGTTCTATAGTGATACGTGGCAGAGAAATGGATGCCCGACTCTTAGTCCTTCCTATGCCAACTTTTGATATTGTGCTTGGAATGGACTGGCTAAGCAAGTACCACGCTTTTTTTGATTGTTTTGGAGGAAGCATTCTTTTTAAGGTACCAGGACAGCCTGAACTAGAGTTTGCACGAGGATCCACAGAAATCCTTGCTGGTATGCAGCTCGCGATGGACGATGTTGTCTATCATCCTATTATTTCAGAATTCCTAAACGTCTTTCCAGAAGAATTACCAGGACTACCCCTAGATAGAGACGTAGAGTTTTTGATTGAATTAACACCGGGAGCAGCATCCATAGCATCTCATGTTTATAGACTGACAAAGAAGGAGATGGATGAACTAAAGACACAGTTGAAAGAACTAGAAAAGAAATATTTCATCCGACCAAGTGCATCACCCTGGGGAGCACCAGTATTGTTTGTACCAAAGAAGGATGGGTCAGTACGTATGTGCATTGACTATAGAGCCTTGAATGCAGTGACAGTGAAGAATAAATATCCACTACCACGCATTGATGACCTATTTGATCAACTTAGTGGAGCCAAGATGTTCTTAAAAATAGATTTGAGATCAGGATATCACCAGGTGAAGGTACGAAAGGAGGACATCCCGAAGATCGTATTCCGGACAAGATATGGGCACTACGAGTTTCTAGTCATGCCATTTGGATTGACCAATGCTCCAGCTATCTTTATGGACTTAATAAATCGAGTATTCCATCAGTATTTGGACCAGTTCGTGGTCGTCTTCATAGATGATATACTTGTCTATTCAAAGAACCACGAGGAGCACGAGGAGCACCTGCGGATTATTCTAGAGACCTTGAGAAGAGAGCAGTTATATGCAAAACTCGGTAAATATGAGTTCTTTTTGGACAAGGTTTTATTTCTTGGGCATGTCATTACAGGAGATGGTATTTCTGTTGATCCAGAAAAGATCTCGGCAGTTGAGACATGGCCTGTTCGTAAATCAGCAGCGGAAGTGAGAAGTTTTTTTGGACTTGCGGGATATTACCGACGGTTCGTGGAGAACTTCTCAAGGATAGCAACACATATGACTTGGTTGACTTGCAAAGATCAAGAGTTCATATGGACCAACGAGTGTCAAGCCGCTTTCGAGGAATTAAAGAAGCGACTGACTACAGCACCAGTATTAACTATTCCATCAGGATCAGGAGGCTATGTGATCTACAGTGACGCATCAGAGAAAGGCTTGGGATGCGTATTGATGCAGCATGGCAAGGTAATTACATATGCATCTAGGCAATTACGAGTACATAAGAAGAATTATCCAACTCATGACTTGGAACTTGCAGCCGTTGTATTTGCTCTAAAGTTATGGAGACATTACTTATATGGGGAACAAGTAGAAATCTATACAGACCACAAAAGTCTCAAGTATGTCTTCACACAGAAGGAGTTAAATATGAGGCAACGTCGATGGCTCGAGTTAATGAAAGATTTTGAGATAGAGCTACATTACCATCCAAGCAAGGCTAACGTTGTAGCAAACGCGTTGAGCCGGAAGCCAACAGTTTACTTCTTGACAATACAGAGAGAATTATTGAAAGAATTGCAAAGTCTTGGCGTTGAAGTAATATTTTCTTGAGCAGACGGGACACTAGCCAACTTACAAGTACAATCATCACTAGTAGAGAGAATCAAGGCAGCATTGCCTACCGACGCCAGATTCAAAAGATTAAAGGAAATGACAGAGGCCGGAGAGCAGACAGGACTGCGCATCCATGATGATGGGACATTACGATGTAGTAATCGTCTTTATGTTCCAAATGGAGAGATTCGACAGGAGCTGATGACAGAAGCTCATAGTTCGATATATTCTATTCATCCTGGAGGCACCAAGATGTATCATGATTTGCGACAACACTTTTGGTGGCATGGAATGAAAAGAGAGATAGCTCATTTTGTAGCTAAATGTTTAATATGTCAGCAAGTAAAGGCGGAGCACCAGAGAACAGTAGGATTATTGCAACCACTTCCAATTCCAGAGTGGAAGTGGGAGCACATCACTATGGACTTCATCACGGGTTTTTCCAGGAGTCCCAATGGAAGAGATGCGGTATGGGTAATAGTGGATCGACTCACAAAGTCAGCCCATTTCTTACCTTTTAGAGTTGGCCAATCTACAGAATCTTTGGCTGACTTATATATGAGGCAGATCGTGAGATTTTACGGCGTACCAGTCAACATTGTATCAGACAAAGATTCGCGCTTTACATCACAATTTTGGAGGAGCATGCAAGGAAGCCTTGGAACTCGTCTGAAATTCAGTACATCTTATCACCCACAAACAGATGGGCAGTCAGAACGTACTATTCAGACATTAGAGGATATGTTGAGGGCTTGTATGTTAGACTTTGGAGGATCATGGGAGGACCACCTACATCTTGTGGAATTTTCTTACAACAATAGCTATCAAGCAAGCATTTAGATGGCTCCGTTTGAAGTATTGTATGGAAGAAAATGTAGGTCTCCTGTGTGTTGGAGTGACGTGGGAGAACGTCAGATTCTGGGACCAGAGTTAGTGGTCAACACCGTTGAGACAGTTAAGAAGATACAAGGACACTTGCGAGCAGCGCAAGACAGGCAGAAACAATGGACAGACCTTCATCATCGTCTCTTGGAGTTTAAAAAGGGCGATCATGTCTTCTTAAGGATATCACCTACCAGAGGCACTATTCGATTCGGAGGGCGTGGTAAGTTGAGTCCAAGGTATATTGGACCATTTGACGTGCTAGAAAGAGTGGAAGAAATAGCATATCGACTTGTGCTACCACCTTCACTTGAGGGAGTACATGACGTATTCCATGTGTCGCAGCTCAGGCAATATATGGAAGATAGCAGTCATATTCTTGACCACTCAGAGATCACCATTGGGCCCAGTTTGTCATATCAAGAGCAACCTGTAGGAATTCTCGATCGTCAAGAGAAAGTATTAAGGAACCAGTCTATTCCCTTGGTCTGCGTAGCATGGAAGCATGGCTCGCCAGGAGAATCTACTTGGGAGAGCGAGGATGACATGCACCAATATTTTTCGAACCTATTTGCAGACGAAGGTATAAATTTACTTTGTTAACTTATATCTTATACCATCCTTGACTTCTACCGTGGGTTAGTTTTAATTTCGAGGACAAATTTTTTATAAGTTGGGTAGAATATAAAACCCCTAATTTTGAAATTTGTATTATTAATTATTTAATGGTAATTAGGAGCTAAATAGAGGAATTATATCTTATTTAATATTTATTTAAGGTGTTTATACATCTAGGGAATTTATGGAGCCATTATAAATTTTTCCTAATTTATTCATGTAGGAGACACCGTTGGACAGTTGTTACTTAACCGTATGCACCAATATAATTTAGTAGAATTTGCTATGTATAAATATGTATATATATATATATATATATATTTATTAATAAGAAAAAGAAAGAATAGAAAAATAGAATTTTCTATTGGGTCAAACCCGCAACCCATTAACCATACTCCCGCGCGTAAAATAAGGAAATAGCACCAGCAGCTCACCCCGCGTAAACAGACAACAGCAAACCGCTCACCACACCGCGTATACTTCTCCGCGCGTAAATATCAGCAGCAGAAGCAAAACCCAATTTTACCTTGCTTTGCTTTCCCACACGTGTAAGATTCTCATTCCACCGCTCCTTAACACTAATATTACTAAACACCCCCAGCCGAAAACAAAACCAATAGAAAGAAAGAAAACAGCAGCAACAATAGTTTTAGTTTTCTTAAACACTAAGTTTTCCCACCGCCTCTTATTCTCTATATATATCCATGCAATACACCCCAAAACCTAAACCCTCACTTCTTCAAACTTAAACACTATTGTGGACGCTGGCACTATACGGAACTCTGCTCGACAAGTATACTTTGCCACAGTACTATTATTTACATTCCATATGAAGCATGATTCTGTTTTATTTATGTATTTGTATTGGAACTTGTTTATGAGATCACCCCAGTATTATGGAGCATTATTTGGTTCATTGGCCGTGACACAGTTTCTACACGAGTTGTGAGTCTCATATAGCTCTCGGACTACGTATTGGGTTGGCCGCCTGTACGTAAGAGCCGTGTGTTAGGGATGACTGCTGATAGAAACTTTGTATGCTAGGAGACCTGGCAGTTGTTTAGAGATTTTATCGTGTCATGGATATGGCATGCTTTAGAGCATGGGATGGGGAGAACAATAAGTAAAGCGTTTGGGCTCCTTTGCACTTTTTTTTGTATGCTCAGATTCTCTACCGGAGAAACGGGTGATGATGACCCTATATTTACTAGCGGCCTCTGCCGTTCAAAAGCCGACATGCTTTTAGGCCCCTGATTCTCCGAGAAAATCATGCCAATCCCATTATTTGGCCAGATAGCCCACTTGTTGGAAAGTTTTTCTCAAATTGCATACACTTAGACGGTTAGGCGACCCAGTGGATATTTTTATTTCAGTACTTTATTGGCATATTTATTGTATCTTGTTACGTCCCTCTGAGGACCTGGTCCCTTTCCAGATATGGACGAGCAGGAGTACCCACAGGAGTACGGACCTGGACCTGACTCTACGTACCTGACTGAGGAGATCTTACCCTCAGAGTACTTGTGATCTACTTCCACTGTTTAGAGATTTTGTTGCTTTTTAGTATAGTCATTTTGTAGTAGATTTGTTTCCACCAGACTAAAGACTCGATACTCATTTTGGATATCCAGTTATGATTCAGCTCTTGATTCCTACTGATTAATTGTGCTGTGGATGAGATATAGATTCTGTGTGACTTGTTGTGACAGTATATTACCACTGGTGGATTGCATATTCATATACAGCATACGTGTGTATATGATTTCCATATATTGGAGTTCGTATACATACGGCTGGGCGTGTTACGTATTCCTAGTCCTACGTATTTTGGGGACTGGGGCGTGACACTGGGGCAGATACCAGTCCCTCAGATGCTGCTCATAAACAACGTCTATGTGATCAATCTCCGCTATGGGTGCTGGGTGACTGGAACTCCCCGTCTGAGATACAGCCGCTATAGGTGCTGGGTGACTGGAACTCCCTGTCTGAGATACAGCAGGTGGTATCACTTCCTCCTTAACAGTAGGAGGCATCACTTCCTCCTTAACAGTAGGAGATGTCTCTCTCTTGGGTGCCATCTGGTAAGATAGATGAAAACAAAGAATATAATTGATAACAGATATTACTTAAGATATACCCTTAATAATGCGGAATGGAAGAATTAGATGACTCACAAAGAATATAATTGATAACATATATTACTTAAGACATACCCTCAGCAGCCCTGCCTATAAATTGTTTGTTGCAGTATAATAATGATACGAATCATAAAACATGAGAGTAACTTTAACTAAAGGAAATACCCGAGTAACAATACTCTAACTCTCATACCCTATCTTATCTTAACTCACCTCGTAGCTTGATACTCATATGCACTTACTCCACATCACTACCCACACTAACTAAAGGAAATAAAACTTGTCCTATGCCATTTGTTGATGTATATAGTAGCGTTTAGAGTCGAACCAAAATGTCTCTAAACATATCAAAACAAGCCTACACGTTGTTAAATATCAAAAGTTAGCAATGTTGTAAACCCCCTCCCTATAATTAATATTTTATATATTTGCATACGACGTTTTAGACTTTTAGTACTATAAGTTACCTAAATACCATCTAGGATATTAGTTATATTTTTAGTTAATGTGAAAAAAAACCCTAACCCTAACCCCAGGTCAAAAACCCTAACCCTAACCCCAGGTCAAAAATCTTAACCCTAACCTTAACCCTAGGTCACGTGCGTGTGTCGTGTCAGTGTGTGTGTCAGTGTCTGTAACGTAGTCTCCTCGTCGATCTATTGGTTAACTCGGTAACTCTCCATCATCCTCTATTTGGCATCAAAGGTTAGGTTATCCCAGTGCACATGTGCTTCGTCAAATAATACTCATCACCTTCTCAGGGACGGCCCAGAGGGTGGACGAGTTGGGCGACCGCCCCATGCTTTCAATATGATTTGTTTCTTTTTAGTGAACTTATGGTCATCCACAGTCCAACATACTCATACAATAAGTAGTTCATTATAGGTCATATTGTTATTGCCGTAAAATTACTACTTCAGAAATTAAACAACCTTTACATAATGTTACTTCTATTGAGGTATGAATTTTTTTTAGAAGAGTAATGTTTGATATGACTAACTAATTTATTCAACCAAAACCAAATCCTAATGACTTGGAGAATTTCTTAATGATTGGAGAACTATGATAATACCTACATATAAAAATAAAAGAGATATACATAATTGTAATAACTATTAAGGAGTCAAGCTAATAAGTCATACCATGAAACTTTGGGAGAGCAAGTGAACGAAGTCTAAGAAAAAACAAAAAAAATTAGAGAATCAATCTGATTTTATGTCAAGAAGATCTACTATGGAGGCAATTTACTAAGAATATTAATGAAAAGATAGAGAAAACAAGAGTCTACATATGGTCTATATTACTTAAGGATCAACATTTTCTATTAACATACAAGACAAAACTCCTTATATTGAGATTACAAACGACATATACCTATGGAGAGACGGTATAATTTTCTATTACCATCAGTTTACATCAAGGATCAACATTTTGTCATTACCGATGGAGTTCCATATCAGAGTTCCATGCTGCATGTTGTTTGTTGATGACCTATTGATTGGGGTTAGAGAACAACAAGAATCGACACTACAATTTTGAACATACCCTTTGGAATCCATGAATTTAATGATTAGTATGATGAAAATAGACAATACACAATATAACTTCAACCAAAAGTGAAATAAAATGAGGGAGTACACATTGACGGATAGACACCTAGAACCGATAGCTTTCAGCATTTATGAATTATAGATCGTCAAGAGATTGAAAAGATATTATCATAGGATTAAAACAAGATGGTTGAAATTCAAGATCACTTTTGAAGTGTCTTATGATCACAAATACAGTTGACGTTGAAATTATAAGACAACAATATGACAAATCATGCTTTATGGTTTAATGTGGGTATGCATTTGATATATTCGGTTCAACTGAATCATTAGGCCCAAATTGCAAATTTTTAAACACAAACCTGCACGAACCAAACTGAACGGCATTGCATAATCTATTATTAGGATGTCGTTATATTTGGTATCCAGGATTAGTTCTATTTTGGTAACTTATTTTCTATCGCAATTAGGACCAATAGTTTTCATAGCCAAGGTTCCATTGAATTTACAAACTCATATACTATCTAAATTTTATTCATTGAAGATGTTACAAATCTCATTATTATCCACTCCAAAGTCGAGTTTCCTTGCAATCAATGTTTCAAAAGGCGATGATGGTCATGGTTGATTTGTATAATTAGTTATATCATTAGGATGGTGGCAAAGAGCCAGGAACTAAAATAGAATTTGAAAATAAGATTTTAAGTAAATAGTACAAAACGCGAAAGAAAAATTGTTTTTCTAATTTACAATTATTTTTGGTTATTTCTCAGTCAAATGGGCAAGTAAAAAAAATGGCAAATATATGCTACTACGAAAAAGATTTAAAACATACAATCATTAACTTCAACTCATTAAAATGGAGAACAACATCTAATAGTGGTCATATCTATACAACTCACTAGTAAAGAACAATAATATAAAACTGTCAATGTTCCAACTTGAGCATATAGGACCTCAATAGAAAATCTTGACTTTCGTTTTTAAAGACGTATTTGGTAGCCGTTATATTTGATGGAATTTATTTTGGTTGTATCCAAATCGTTTGTATGCAACAGAATCCATGAATTTTAGCATACAACAGTACCATAGAGTGCGTTGAGATGATGGTCATGATGGGCAAGGCTATGGCTAGAACAAGGATTTTAGTAGTGGTTGAAACTTCGCATCAAAGTTGTTTTATAAAACTAATTCTGCTGGTGCTTTTCAAAAAATAGCAACAATCCTAAACAAGACCTTGGTTGAAGCTAAAGAGATGTAAGCATGTCGAATTCAGGTTGGACAAAAACATTTGCCTTTGCATTCGCATCAGCTTTCACCTTGGATTCAGGAAAGAAATATTGTCTCCATCTCGAAATGGAGGTTCACCAACCTCCACCTCCAACTAAAGACGGCCAATATTTAAATAACAAAATCCAAAGTTTCAACAGCCAACTCGGAGGCGGATGTGTTGACAGAGGTGGAGGCGAAGTAGAATGTTTTTGCCCCCAACTCCAACTCTGCTTCGAAGCTTTGTGTGTGTGTATATATATATATATATATATATATATATATATATATATATATATATATATATATATATATATATATATATAGGAGGCAGAGGTTAAACTTGCTTCCATATTTACGTTCATTAGGTTTGCCTCCAAATTTGTCCGAGCCGGATCTGGCAGGTCGAACCTCGGCTAACCCGACTACATATGCATAGATGAAGTTTGAATGCATATTTGTAAGGAAAGTCTTCCTCATCAGCACATAATTGATGTGGAATTGAGGGACAAACACAGGACTGCTCAAACAAAATATTTAAATGCAGATCTGTCACTTTTATTGACACTCAAATAATTTAGCAACATAGCTAGTAAATGAGGTAGAGTATTGACAATTATATCAATGGGTCTCTTGAGTTTAGTAGAGGCTCCAATGAAGTATCTATTTGCTTTGATGGGGAGGCTATAGTATTTGCGATCAGTTGACTGAAGCATTTCTGTTTCAGATAGTACCAAAGCCTCCCATGTCCAACCCCAAATTACTACTGACAAAAATGTCTAGAAACTGGCTTCAACTGCATTTGGGACATAGACAACATTGAGATTGCATCAAAGTAAAGGAATATAACTGACGATCTCAGGCTCAAACAAAAAAATAGTCCGCCTTGTACCAAAGTATAATCCAAAAGGAGTAGAAATCTCTCGGCAACATTAGAAATGGAGGCCAAAACATTGGAATTGTACAACAATTATGCAAAGTGATACAAAATGCAGTAACCAAATAAGAATAGATAGGCTCAAAAAATATTTGATCATTCTCACATGTATCTGGACTAACCACAGGAAAAGAGAATTGTATAATTAGTTATATTATTAGGATTTTGTTATATTTGGTATCCATGATTAGTTTTATTTTGGTAACTTGTTTTCTATTACAATTAGGACCAATAATTTTCATAGCCAAGGTTCGATTGAATTTACAAACTCATATACTCACCAAATTTTATTCATTCGACTTCTTATTCACCACGACCCTATCACTCGATACTCCACGTCCAACCCTAACCCTAACCCCAGGTCAAAAATCCTAACCCTAACCTTAACCCTAGGTCACGTGTGTGTGTCGTATCAGTGTGTGTGTCAGTGTCTGTAACGTGTGTGTGTCGTGTCAGTGCCATGTGTGTCCTGTGAGAGAGAGAGAGAGTTAGGGTTTGCCTATAGGAGGAGGGGGGAGGACGCTGCCGGAGGGGGGAGGACGCGGCTGGAGGGGGGTCGCTGGGAGGGAGGAGGGGGCGCCGGAGGGAGGAGAGGAGCCGGAGGGAGAGGACGCGGCCGAGTGGGGTCGCCGGAGGGAGGAAGGAGGAGCCGGAGCGGGAGAGATCGAGAGCGGGTTTGAATTTTGGAAGAGGGAGAGGGAGAGATCGAAGGAAATGGGGGGAATCAGCCCTAAGTAAAAAAATTAGCGATGATTTAGCGACGCCAATAATGACGTCGCTAATTTAGAATTTAGCGACGTATTAGCGATGCCAATAATGACGTCGCTAATTTAGCGACGCCTTGAACTTCGCTAATGACGTCGCTAAATGTCCAAACTATATACATCGCTAAAACGTCGCTGAACGTTGCTAAATAAAACATATTAACGACGTTTAGCGACCTAAATTGAACTTATAGCGACTAATCTTTTAAAAACTCAATAAAAATCGCTAAACGTCGCTAAATGTCGCCAATTAGCGACGTCTAGCGACGTTTTTACATGAAGTCGCTAAATTAGCGACGTTTTTACCTGGAGTCGATAAAAAATGTCGCTAATCCCGCTTATTCTAGTAGTGCTACTTTTGATGAGGAGAAGACACTCCTACGTACTTTTGTGGAAAAGAGACGCTTCTGCATACTTTTGTGAAAAATAGGCACCTTTGCGTACTTTTGTGGAAAATGGACAGACATGCGTACTTTTGTTGAAAAGGGACAGGCCTGCGTATTTTTGCCATACTACCACATAGGAGTAATTATTACTCTGTTGTCAGATATTTGACTGCGTCAACTGTCGTTCCTCGTATATTATGCAGGAAATGTCAGATGTCAGTCTGGCTCATTAATGATGAACAACTTGGCTGAAAATATACGCACGTTCATCTGAACTTATTTGATGAAAAAAAGTACGCGTCCTTTACTCGATCTGAGAAGAAAAGAAAAGTGCGCTTCTGCTCCAACTTTCAGGAAAGTGCGCTTCTTCCCTTTAGGTCATTTGCATAGCTTTCATACGCATATTTTCTATGCTTCTACATAACCCCCTTCAAATTTTTTGAATTTTTACATAAATTCGAAATACTTTGAACCTAGAAGCATAGAAAGCAGTTCTGATTTTGTACGCAGAACTTAAACAAAATTTTAACAACTTGCTGACATGGATGTATATCTTTTGCGCAAGACAAAATTTCATCTTTGGAATAATATGATTGTGCCATACTAACTTCGCCCACTACAGCTCCGTTCTCGATCGGACAACTCCTTCCTTTCATCACAGACCAGAGAAGTGATCAAACAAATGTGACATACACTAATCGATTTTGTCTTATATATCTATTGAGATTGGTTGACATTGACATATAAGCCATGTTATATTGATAAATAACAAGTCTTCTATTATCTATCTTATCTCTAGTTATAGTTAGTGTGCTTGGTTGAGAGTCTTTGATAATGGAATAAACCAAGAACTTATCATGATTGCCATTGACGAGAGAGGCAAAATGGTCACAATTTTTAAGACGTGATTTTGGCACGATCTTCTGCACGGATCCCAAAGTGTTAATTTGGCAGCCAAAGGGGTTCATCCATGCCTATAAATAGGCTGGCTTAAGAAAGAATGCTTTTTACAACTTCTGTAAACTCTTCGTGCTCCAAAAAATTCATAATCCTTCATCTTCAACCTCAAGCTTTCTGTCGAAAAAAAATGCTCTTTGATCGATCATCACTCTGGTTTAATAGCTACCACCAACAATTGGATGATATATTCAGAAAGCCTTTGTCTCGTGATCAGATCAATCATGTAAGCCTCGAACTCGGTCTTTTTAAACAAAATTGTTTTCGTCATCAAAACAATTATGCCATCTTCAATTATGTGGTATCTGACATGACAGATGACATCAAAAAATAAATCGAACCGAATATTTTCCAAAGTGAACAGAATATCTTGTTCGGTTCGTTCGGTTCAATTTTGTTCAAAACCGTATAATGCTCAACCCCACACTTTGAGGGAGATTGTTAGGAACTCACATGGCTCCCAAATTGTGTAAGAATCTGGTGTTGTCCATACAAATTTGTGCTTCCTCGGTGATCCTTGCACGCCTACATTGAGCAAAATTCATTGGCAGCTCATTCCTATGAGTATCCACATTAGATGGAGCTTACAAATATATTTTGAAGCCCAAATTTATATTAAAAAATAAATTTAGAATGGTTGGGTCCGTATGAAAATAGTAGAAAAATGATCCAGCAACCTAAAATAATTTTGGTAGTAAAGATCAAAATAATATATGGTCAAAAAATAATATAAAATCTAGAATCTAGAAATTAAAATTTCAAATTGAACATTATTATTCTAAAAAATGAGTTCTTATATTCTAAATTCTTAGGCACACAGTATAGCTGTTGTGGTTGGAATTGGACTATCATACGACTCAAATTGAACTTGAATATTCTACAAAATGAGATACTGCATTCTGAATCTTGAATCTATAAGCTGGGATGAGTCTTACTAAAAGTCCCAACTATATAAATAGTACAAACTAGCCGTTGAACATGTCACTCTTAGTCATCTTCATCAAGAAGCCCATATGTTTTCGATTGGGCTTGAGCCCGACAACATTTACACCCGGGCTCGACCGATGATCAAGGTTTGGGCCTTAAGTGCACGCATGTCACCATATCATATGATTGAGCTCGAGGATAAGTTTTAAGAAAAGGATTCACTATTTGACATCTTTAATTATTTTTGTATAGCTGTAGTTAATTACAATATATATATATATATATATATATATATATATATATATATATATATATATATATATATATATATATATATATATACTTCAGCTTCTAGTAGGCCTAGACATAACTCAGGCCTAAATTATCGACGTAGATCAGGCCTTGGGCTGATTATTGGGAGCACGAGCTATGAGTGAATGAGAAGCGTTTGGCCTATGTATTGTTTGCTCTTTGCGTCAACTTAATAATCCTTGGAATATCATCCTATAGCAAAGATGCTGAATTCTCCCAAAAGAACCTCAAATAAGTTGACTGTGAACTCTCACAGTGGCAACATCTCTTGGACTTACATCCTATGATTCCATCTTCACTCTTCAGTAGTAGTATCTCGTCTCCATGCTGATTATTATGCTACTCTGACGGCGATCGATGCGGGATGTGTTGGATTGTATCTCGTTTCTGATCGAGCATTCAAATGGGATGACAATGAAGTTAATAATTTAGTCCTATATCGAGTAGGAGGTGGTATTATACGGTGTAGATAATTGTAATTGATATATGCTTTACATGGGAATTCTCTTTTAAGGCATATGGACCCAATCCAATATCGTACCTCACAGGCCAAATCCGATTGAGGAGAGATCGAGAGGTAGAATAGGTGAAATCAGACTCCCTCAAGCCCGAACAACCGTCGAGACGTGAAATTGACTTTCTTTCTATGGCTAGTGGTGGCATATCTATTCTGTGGGGTGATAGTAGGTCAATAAAGGAGTGGCAGTTCTCTTCCAGCACACAAGCCTGCGGCATCTTCCCGCGGATATCTCCAGGTGTTGTCACCAAAAACCTTCCCCGATTGACAGAACGTCTCGCTACTGACACTTGAAAAACTTGCAAGGTCTCATCGCTTCGGTGAATCACTTGAGCCCTGAGACATTTTCGGTGCCATGGAGCTAGACCACTGAGCTATTACGCTTTCTTCAAAGGATGGCTGCTTCCAAGCCCACCTCCTGGTTGTCATCGCTCGATCACTTCCTTTTCCACTAAGTGATTGCTTAGGGACCTTAGCGTACGATCTGGGCTGTTTCCCTCTCGACTTTGGATCTTAGCACCCAAGAAGTCTCGGCAGATTCCCACGCCTTACGCACCCGTTCGCCACTTTGTTCTCAACTATTCCGATTCCAGGGAGAATCGGTTGCCATCACAACACAACATAATCAGCGGGTGTCATCTATTCTCCTATTTGAGACAGTTGAAGCAGATTCTGTAACAACCGATTCGAGCACAACTTATTCTGTAATAACCTATTCTTATCAATTTATGGCATCGGATCGGCTAAGTACCTTGATTCGGCAGAGGGCTCGTAGTACCCCCCTTTCTTTTCTTGATCCAGCCTTTTCTTCGCTTCGGTAGTGAATCACCTCAAATCTTAGCAGCCCAAATAAAGTACCCCTTTAACACACAAGTACGCTCACGCTAGTACAAAAGTAAGTAAACAACCCGATCTGCTCCTTTGCCCGTTGTTCGCATCTCGTTCTCCCTTTAGGTGGCATGAAAGCTTTGGAACAGCAGCTAGACCGCCTTGCTCTTAAAAGCAGCAAGTAAGTAAACCACCTTCTCATGTCTCCGGACCTTCTATGAACAGGCGGTCAGCATCCTCTCCTAACTGGAGGAAGAGTTCGCTTAATCAGAATCAGATGGAGAGGTTCAAAATCCATAAGAAAAGGATAATCTTCTTATTCTGTAGATTGTGACTGGACACCACATCGATGAGGACTGCGCTATGCCGCCTGTCCTTACCCGGGAGTACTGCTTTAGCAAAGCTAACGGCAGGTCAGACAGGTCTGGGATCATCCTTCCTTTCATAGGCTGGAGCAAACCTTGTCCCTCTTTCACTTGGGAAAGACGTTGCTAACGCTTGACTTCACTGTGCGACTACTCTTCTAAAGCTATAAGCAAAGAAAAAAGAAAATTAATCAAAAGAAGACATGGCACGGTACTCGGCTTCTTCTATGCTGGACTTGGATACAGTTTAGTCTTTCTTGCTTTTCCAAGAGATCAATGATGAGCCAAGGAAAATACAAAATACAATAGCCTGTGCACGACCACTACTTTTCTTGCAGGCAGGGAAGACTGAGCTCAGCCTAGACTGAATTCGTCACTCTTGGCAAAGAAGGGGAAGGATGCCAGGTAGAGTGCTTATGCCCGGGCCTCAGAGGCCAGGTGGGAAGAAAGCATCCCATGCACTGATAGGAGTGTAATCTAATCTATCTTTCCTGTCCTTTCCTTGCGGATTAGCTATTCCTGTCCTGTCTTTAAGCCGACCTTGCCTGCTGGAGGTATGATTCCGAGTAGTTCGAGTTCGCCTTCTAGTTCGATTTTGACGGAGGCTTGCCACAAGTAATTCTTTCCTTCAGAAGAATTACGTAGGGGGGCCATTGAGCAACTCGAAAGAGCTCGGGGTCGCTTACGGAAAGTGGAAATAGAAGCAGATGAGTATCGAAGGAATGGATATTCTGAGATAGAACAAGAAAAAGTAAATTTGATTAATGCTACTTCTTATAGTTTGGAACGATTAGAAAATTACAAAAATGAAACGCTTCATTTTGAACAACAAAGAGCGATTAATCAAGTTCGACAACGAGTTTTCCAACAAGCCTTACAAGGAGCTCTAGGAACTCCGTGGGTTTGCTCGCCTTCGGGCGCCTAACGGTCACCGCGGAGTAGGCTCCCTAACGGTCGCCTTCGGGCGCCTTTACCCCGCCCTCCCTTCGTCGAGCCTTTCCTTTAGTGGTTACGGGCTCTGATTGCAGTTGCCACGGTGAGAAAGTAGCCTTCGTTCCAGTGAGATGTGGGGAATTGAGCCAGGATGCATGCCAGTTTCATACGACCTGGTGGAGTGGCACAAGATTTGCCTCTTGGCTTATGTCGAGATATTGATTCCTCCACACAAAAATTTGCTTCTCGTATCGACGAATTAGAAGAGATGTCAACCGGCAACCGTATCTGGAAACAACGATTAGTGGATATTGGTACTGTCACTGCACAGCAAGCAAAGGATTGGGGATTCAGTGGTGTAATGTTAAGAGGTCGTGCGACATGAAGACATTGATAGCAATATGGGGGAAGTTCCCATCAGGCAACAACGGTTCTGCCTGACCCTACGAGAAAGAACCCTTTACCCTTTTTCTCTTTGACCTTGACCTAGCCCTTGCTTTGCTCGTTTGACACGCGCCTTGAAAGGAAGTCATTCTCCCAAGAGAAGCCTTGTTAAGATAGGAGACGGTTAGCTCTTCAAAAGCAGCAGCGGGAAGCCAAGCAAGCGTGAAAGAAGGAACTTCTTTGAGAGAAGGGTCTTAGGAAGAAGAGGGTGGACAAAGAGGAAAGTGATGCACTATTTATTGCCAGTGATTTATCAGCCTTTAGCTATTAAGGTGCGAAAGTAGAAGATGGCGGAGGAAGATCGGATGAGTGAGAATGGCGCGAGCGAATAGAAGGACCGAGCGCCCCCGGACGTAGCTGAAAGTGGATCAACCAGAATAGGCATGCGTCAAAGTCTTTGCCCCAGGGAGGAATCGAATCCTGGAATCCCGAAGTTGAAAGAACGTTTTCACTCGGCCTTTTCCAGCATTCATCTGTCTTTTAAGTTAAGTTTGTCTTTCAAGCAAGCCCAACAATGAAAGCCCTTTACGCCTTTCTTTGTTGTTAGCTCTTTATCCTTCTCCTGGAAAGAATGCCCATAAGAGTGGCCACTGTGAGATATAGAGGTGACGATGATGTCCTGATAAAAAGATAAAGGGCAGGGGATGCGGACGATATTAGAAGTCCAAATAAGCTCTTGCATCTGGGTCACACCACATTACCAACAGGAAGGTACAACCATGTCTACGAAAGCAGACAAACACACGTATGATCACCCTCACAGAGGGAACTAGACGATTTGAAAGCCAAGGATGGAGCAACCATGTCTACGAAGTACTCCGGTTTGGGTCACACCACCTTCCCAACAAGAAAGGTACAACCATGTCTACAGAACAGACAAACACACGTATGATCACCCTTACAGAGGGAACTGGGCATTTGGAAGCCAAGGTTGGAGCAACCATGTCTACGGAGCAGACAAACACATGTATAATCACCCTCACAGGGGGTACTGGGCGATTTTGAAGCCAATGATGGAGGATCTACTCTGGTACAAGGACTTGCATAGGCCGTTGTAGGGCGACAACACCAAGCCATCAGACAAAGTTGCTGGATATTGTAAACGACTGGATCGAAAGACCGTTGGATTCATCCGCCAATGGCTGGACGATTCGATGTTTTACTAGTATCCATGGAGAATTCGACAAAATCATTGTGGGAGAAGCTGCATTTACTGTACGAAAGAAAAATGACTGACAATAAGGCATTTCTTATTCGCCAACTCGTCAACTCGAAGTACACGGAGGACGTCCCGGTGACACAAAATCTGAACGAGGTTCAGGGTATCATCAATTAGTTGCCTGCGATGAAGATAATGATTGGCGATGAGCTCAGGCCCTTTTGATTTTAAGTTGTTTGCCGAAAAGCTGGGAGATGTTGGTGATGTCGGTGAGCAACTTCGCACCAGAAGGAGTTGTCACAATAAAAACGGTCAAAAGTAGCTTGTCAGTGAGCAACTCTACGCCTGAAGGACTTGTCACGATGGAAGCGTTCAAAAGTAGCTTATTGAATGAGGAAGTCCGACGTAAGCAAGTTGAATCATCGCAGGAGTCTGCTTTGGTTTCTTTCTATGGGAAGGGAAGATCCAAGTCACAAGCAAGGACATGGGGAGTTCTCATGATCTTGCGACTGTGGACCATAATGAGGGCTAGTATCACTGTGGTGAAAGGGGTCATATCAAGAGGAACTGTATGAATCTCAAAGTTGAGAAGGCCAAAGGCAATGACGATCAGGAGGATCTCACGGCTATGAAAGATCTCATCGTCGCAGCAACCGACACAGAAAAACCTTGTAGCACGTGTCATGATGGCAATTCGGTCATGGACAGGGGACGTCGTATCACGCCACTCACATAGGAGGATCTTTATGTCATACCGTGATAACATGTTTGGACGTATAAATATGGGCAATAAGGGAACAGATGTAGTTGTAAACATTAATGATGTGCACTTGACAACAGAGCTTAGTAAGAATCTCGTTCTCAAGGGTGTGCAACATGTATCGAGTTTATGCTACAACTTGGTTTCGAGGGAGGCTTGCGGATGATGGTTGTCGCAGTTTGTTTGGAGACAAAGATTAAATATATACTTACAAAGGGTTCCCAACTGGTGGCTCGAGAATATTTATGTTGTGGATTGTATAGGCTCAAACCGCTGAGCTGTACAGGCAGGCTATAGACATTGGATGGAGGCTCAATGGGTGTTCAACAGGAGGTGGATCGTCGAGAACTTGTTGAGGAGGGTCTTCAAGATACTTTGAGGATTATGGAGGATTCGGTTCGTCGAGACAAAGTGACGAATGGTGATGAGTCAAAAATTGATGGTCAGTCTATCGGTCCCATGCTAGCTGGTCTGTCTCCAGGCGGGGGTATTCCACGGATCCAATTTTATTGACGTGTGGTTGGCCAAAACTTTACAGAGCGATAACGGTTTCAGAAGTTCAAAGCCAGAAAGGAGATCAAAATTTGCAGCAAACTCAATCTGAGGCAGATGCATCTCTATTCACATAATTTTGGGAGAGTTGTGGGTCATCGATGGCGTGCACCATACATGATGTTCTGTTCGATGATGCATGTGTACGGGGGAGCTTCAGTGTCAGATACAAAGGTGGGCAGGTTCACGAGTCTGAATCTCGAAAGAACCCTATCGTCTGCTTGGTTGGGCCTGCCAAGGGTGAAGAAGCTCGTAAGAACGGTAGTACGTTCTTGTGGAAGATAGAAGTCGGGAACAGGCAGCCAAGCACGGTGAGGCTGATCGTCAGGTACTTCAGTTTTTGCCATGTCATTGATGTTGGCAGGATCCCATTGGTACATGAGGTGCCACGGATGGCTGCTCGCTAGCATCGACGTAACGGTCGAAGAGATGAAGACAAAGGAAGATTCAAAGTAGCTCGGGGATCGGAGATAGGTGGCATGGGAGAGCAGGAACTCTGTCACGGGACTACTGGCATGGAGTCCAGTTGAGGAGTCATGGGGTCAGCACCCTCTCATTAGATTGAAGGGGGAGTATGTTGGGTCCAGTCTGAATTGGTAAGAGCAAATTTTGGAGCCCAAATATGGTAAAAATTGATTTGATGTAATATAAAAATATTAATTTGATTAGATTTTAAATTTGTATCAAATATTTAATTTGGCCATATTTGGTCGTCCATAATTGGTGTTTCCTATTTTAGATAATGGATTTTCTATTTAGAAATTTATACGACTTAAACTAGGATTTTTTATCCTATTTATATGGGGGAGGGTGGAGGCACAAAGAATATAGCACAAATGTGGAGATTTGGGGTGCTCGTCGACAGAAAATCTAAGAATTTTTTTGTGCTTTGCTCTTAGGGTTCGCCATCCAATACAGAAGGAAGATGAGATCTGATCGAGGAGTCGTCGCCTTCGTTCAGAAAAATTGCTACCAGGTTTGGTGAGTGATTTTAATTGTAATCTATTTCTTTCTTCTTGAGTGTGGTGAGGGGGTTGAACCTATTAGGATTCAACATTAGTTTTGTCAATCTTGTAATTTTACCTGAGTTATATAGATTATGATTTATCCAGGTAACGTAGTCACCTTCATATACGTTGTCTTTATCTGTGCTTGGTGTTCGTTATACAAGGGTTGGTTATCTCAGGTGGGTTGGCCTAAGTTTCTGCTGCGGTCAGTCTCAGATACGGTATCAAAGCGCTTGCAGGTGTGTTCGATCCCAATATCTGGTATTAGAGCCCAAGGTTACGGGACTGGTGTAGGCGGATCGAATTGGTTCGAGACAGATGGTGCTGAACGTTTATGTATATAATCGGATTATACAAACACTTCTCTAGGTAGAGTAGGAGCATCCTCTATAAGTTGGTCTGAAGGCAGATTAGACCTAAGGTTAGAAGCAACTACACGAATTGGCTTCTAAGGTGTGTCTGGCAGGTCCAAGATGGAGCAAGATGTTATGGTTGGCACACAATGATGGTATGGATGAACATGTCAGTTTGGTTCTTATGATCAAACTGATCGAGATGACAATATGTTGGATCTCCTAGGTGCCCAACTGGCAAAAACGAGCAAAGGTATCTGTGATGTGCTTGGTTGCTCGGTCAACGAAAACGAGCTAAGGTTGATATTATTTGATTGTATCTCGTTTTCGGTTGAGTGCTCAAAGGGGGTGATAATAGAGATGATAATTTAGTCCCACGTCGGGTAGGAGGTGAGATTATGAGGTTAGATAATTGAGATTGATTCAGTTTTTATATGTGAATTTTTTTTGAAGGCATATGGGCCCAGTCCAATATCGTACCTCATTGGCCAACTCCGGTTCGGGTCACACCGTGTTCCCAATAGGATGAGTGGAGTGAATATCATGATCCCTTGGTTAGTTCCCAATAGGATGAGTGGAGTGAATATCATGATCCCTTGGTTACTAATTTGGCTAACGATTGACAATGAGAGGCTCTTCATGGCAAAGTTTTTGTCTGGCTTGAACCTGTCTATTGCCTCTTCATAAGTTGTTCTTATGCTCCATAATTCCATAATTATTGGAGACCTTCTCACGTTTGATGTGCCTTTTGTTGCATCTGTCCTCTCGCAACTTTGACTGTTCTATCATCGATCTGAGCCTCCTGACTCTATGACTCACTATACACAATAAGTGTTAAGGGGCGTGCTCCTTTTTGGTGTTGTGATTGCAGTCAGGAAATTGACATAAGAAATATATTATTAATTATTCATCATGTAGCATATATGTATGCATGATAATGGAGGACCAAGATTGGATTAGTTTTTTCAGAATTAAAAAATTATAGGAATTTTATCCTTTTTGCTATTTTACATGAACTATTTGGTGATTGTGTTATCTTCTTATAGATTCAAAGTGCTATAAGTATAGTGTAATTCATGACTCTGAGAATGAATGAAAATAAAATCCACGTTAAACTTAGATGTGAACCCAATAATTTGAATGAGTGAGTGAGTTATCTTCTTTATTATTCTACTAAACTTTCACTGACATCTTTGTCTAAGGATATCTGCATTGATTGGAGGATTATTCAAACAAATCTCCTTTAATTGACGATGTTCCAGAACCAAGCAATCGATGAAGATGTTGAACCGATGTCGAACTTCTTCGAGAGCTAAAGTAAAATATGTATCGAGTATGTCGTTCTTGTGTGCATTCGTGTGATATATATTTGGTTTCTTGACAAAAAGTTGAGCACCATAATCTGAAAAGTCCAAGCACGTATTGATGTCCTCTTCTGTATAGTCGAAGTTTTTATCTTTCTTGAAGACATGTGGCTGAATCGCGCTCTTCTGGATAAGTCGTTCAAGTTAATTTCAAAGATAATAACAACAAGTAGGTCTCATTCCACCCTTTTCTATTTAATTTTGGTGTCCCGTTCCCTCTTTTCGGGGAGCGCGGCTAAAAATACTAATCGGTATCGTTCGATCGGGATAGATTGAATCAAGATCTTATCCTCGCTATGGATTTGCTTCTTCGGAATCGATTCACATATTCAGTGGACCGTGCCCCAAGGATAGATTTAGCGGCAGAGTCAAGAGAGATCTCTCCGCTGCAAGTTTTCTTGTCTAGTTTTCGCTGTCGCCTTGTTGCTTTCGTGCTTTTGAGTTAGTTTTCGGATTTGCATTTTCTTGAACGATTTCGATGGATTTTATTGCTTTCGTTCAATTGAACTGCATTTTATTCCGAGCTTGAAAAGTGTAAAAGAGTTATTGGTCATCTGTTCGTGGCAATACAGGTGATCGTGCAGTAGACGTCGTGCGAGCGGAGTCTTGAAGCACCTATTTCCTTTCCTCTCTCCAAACAACTTGTGAGTGGCTATAATTTGATTCAGTTGACCCTTCTTCCAAGTCTTCACATCTAAAATCTTGTCTTCTTGATTGTTCCGATCAAACGATACCATAATAACTAAAAGATGTCAAGATAAAAATGAATAGACTTGGATTATTTGTGCTTGTCAACCAACTTGGAAACAATTACCTTGTTGCATGCTAGTTCGCTTATAATATTCTTTCATAGTGTTTCAATTCAAGTTAGAATGTATACTTCTTCTATAATTGTGCTATGTATAGAACACACCTTGTTATGCAATGAAAGTATACTTCTTCTATAATTGTGCTATGTATAGAATACACCTTGCTATGTAATGAATGTATACTTCTTCTATATTTTTGCTATGTGTATATTGCACCTTGCTATGCAATAAACTGATCAGGGAGACTATGCAAAATAGATCATGCCATGTCACTTGTCTCGTGCTCGTATTGCCTTAAACTGCATCAATTGATAACTTAGTATAGACGTGGTTTAATCAAGGACAACTTGTGTACAAGGTCTATGGTTCCTGCGGACGGTCGCTGGGGCACTGTCACCGATCCAATCCGAACGAAAATTCACGATAGTCTCACGTGCTGGACGAGATAGCGTGTAGCGCCTCACATGCTTTGGTTGCATACCATCCTCGTTCAAGACTATAACTTGTCCTTTATGGCCTCCTGCCAGTGACCCCCTCGTATATTTAAACTGTGCAAGTTAACTATGTCTTCGTGGCAGAGAAGGTCATGATAAGTATTGTGTAGGTGGTTCAGACGGGAAGGTAAAAGTCATCGAACGGTGGCATATTTATTTCAGTAAATTTTTATATCTAATGCTTGCTTGTAAAATAAACTAAGGCAAGATAGAAAGACCACAAAATAACTTTCATGCTTCATATAAAAAATGTGTTGATTGGATAGTTGGGTTAGCTCGCCTTCACTAGTGCATTTCGATCTACTGACCCTCGTTGCAATAGGTTTTCCGCACCAATGAGATCCTGCAAGGAGCTAGAGCTACTTGCCAATCTAGTCCACCTACCGGCACATCCTGATCGTGCATTCAAATAATCGTTTTGAAGATCCGAGCTCGTGCACATAACTTATGCAGCTCCATGGAAAGGCAATAGCTTCGCCCGGAGGTGTCTTTAGTTTCTGAAGTTTTAGTAAAATGATCTAATGTACAGGACGACTATCTCATTTTGCGTCCACTTTTGTAAGCCCGTGAGACAACTATCCGACTCGTTCAAGAGTTTGTATAAAGATGTTCATTATCAATAAAGAAAACTTTTTCATATTTCAATATTTTGTTCAATTATCTGCGTACTCTGAATATGTGCTCGTTATATAAAATACATTGGCCTTGTGCTATGCACAACCTAGGCACTCACGGTGTCACGTCCGGGAGACGACTATCGATTCTACGAAATTCGGGGCATGACATTAATCAGTACAAAAAAGTTGCTCATTAATTAAATGTCCTTTAAACCCTAAATGTAAAATTGGATTATATGAACTTAAGTTCCCATTCCGCGTCAGATTTGGTATCATATCGTAGGTTTATGCTTGTTTATGCATTACGTAGTGGAAGAATTTTATGTTCAAACATGGAAGATAGTGATTTGTGTAATAAATTATCTTCATTAATAGCATACTATATTAGGGAAAATGAAGAAAGAATGACCCCTTATGATTCAAATGATAAATAACTCTACAACACAAATAATATCTGAGTAAAATCCTAGGTTTACTACACTTGATGCTAGGATAGAGACTTTAAATGCTATATCAACCAAATAGAAGTGATATATGTCCTTGAACCACCCTACCAAATAGTCATATCATGACACAAATTATATATATATATATATATATATATATATATATATATATATATATATATATATATATATATATATATATATATATATATTGGAAGAGGTAATTGTGTTACAGACTCCTGGTCCGAAGGCCTATAAACGCAGCCCAAAGGCCCATCATATCCCGGCCCGAAGGTCCAACACATCTCGGCCTGTAGGCCCGCACCCGTACTTGAACCGCACCTGCGCTGCATCCATCACCAACTCACAACTTAACGCTCCCAAAGGGAAATTAAATGGCGCCTAGGAGACTCGAACCCGCAACCTCCTGGGTAATATACATCGGTCTTAACCACCAGCTAGAAGTCATTTGCTTATCCGATCATGTCATACAAAATGAGCCATCGCCATTACTACTAAGTCGCTCACCTACTGAGTCTTTTATATTGAGTCTGTTAAAACCACAATCACACAAGTTGAGTTGGTGTCACAACATTTGAGTTGAATTCTCGACACGTGGTCATGAACAACAACAACAACAACAACAATAATAATAATAATAATAATAATAATAATAATAATAATAATAATAATAATAATAATAATAATAATAATAATAATAATAATAATTATTATTTAAAATATTAATTTTTATAATTTGTAAGATTAGAAAATTGAACAAAAAATATTTGGTATGGAAAACATATAAGGAACGATCATGTTTCCTTTAATTTTCTCGAGAGAAACAATTAGCATTGATTCAGGAGTTTTATTGTTCATTTCTCCACCACGACTGTGGATACTAATGTTGTGTCCTTTCGAGATTTTAAGACTTTCAGCGTCATCTTCTTCTCCAATATTATCTTCATCCTCTTGGTAATCTTGGATACAAAATATTTCGAAGCAAAGGACAATGATGAAAGACCAAGATTAAATTTACTATATTTATTTGTTAGGATTGAAAAAATAATGAAAATTTTATCACTTTGATTTGTTAGAATTTTAGATAAAACTATTTAAGGATTGTGTTATCTTCTTATAACTTCAAAGTGCTACAAATATGGGTGTAATCATGACTTTTGAGAGAGAGAGAGAGAGAGAGAGAGAGAGAGAGAGAGGGGGAGGAATAAAGATTGAAAAATTGGAGTTATGCAAACACGTTGGTGTGAGGCCACACACACTTGCACTTCAAATTTTAATATATCATCTCCAATATATTACTACTCTTTACCACTTCTTTGTTTGTTTACGTTGAGATGTGTCACCATTATTCTTCTTTTTTCCTTGATTATTCTATACTGATGAAAGAATTAATGAAGTTCAATCGCCAAAAGAAAAACGCTGGTATTTCATACTCTCCATTGTCCTTGATCGGCGGTTCTTGGCTAAATTCCAAAGCTCATTTTTACGTTTGTTGTCAAAATTTTGCATCTTTTTAAATAATTTTGGTGACATATATATTATAATATTTTGTTCACAAATAATCTTCCATTCTTACGATTAGCCGAATTGATTGCGACACATAATCCAAGTAGGTCCAACCGAACTCAACCGATCTTCGTCTCGCATAAATTTGAAGTTTAGATTCATTTAAAAAAAATTTGGACTCAGTTTTCTTGTATGGTAACGTCGGTCTGACGGTCTCACTAAGATAACCACCACTTCAAATTTGTTTCCTACAGTAGTATAAATGATTATTTAGGGTTTCTTTGGAAATATTATAGTTGTAGTTGGGTTTATCAAGACTTTCATGACACTAGGATTGTAAATTCCGTTTATAACATATAAGTAGATTTCTTAGCGTATTTTGTATCATAGTCATATTCAATGAATATCATTGGAAAACAACCTAACAAATTGCCTGTCTATTCCCATGCAGCTGTTGAGTGTACGTAGACCTCAAGTTCTTGGTCTTGAAATGTCCTATCAAAGATATTGCTCTTCTTGACGAGACTTCCAACAATCTGACTCTCATCTTGCATCGATTAGGTGTGTATATGCATCTGAAAAAATGTTGCTAGGAAAGCAATGATAGTCCTTGTCGAGTGATCGATGATGATGATAATTAAATGTTCATTTCTGGAATATGTAACACTATATGACTATTAATGGCCTTCTTCTTGCATGTGCCCTTGATTCATGCATGACAAACTTTGGGGATAGTTGTAGGTTAGTTTATGATGTGTCACATCTGGTGTTAGGCTATGATTTATTGTAGTCTTTCTTCTAACATGTGCTTTGTTTGACAAGGAAACTTGTACTCCTCCAAATGTTGGAGATACTCATGCATATAAATCCTAATTAATTGATGTTGATTGTTCATTAAGGGGCAGGGTCGGATAAGACTTTGAATTTGAACAACTTCGTCTGTTTAGAGTATTATCAGTAGATGGTGCTCAAAGTTTCGTTTTGAGGTCCAACATTTCAGAAAAAGAAAAAAAAAAAGTATAATGGGTTGGATTTGTACGAGAATAGTAGAGAATAATAAAATAAGTTTTAGTCTCAAATATTGTGTGGTCAAAAAATTAATGTGATAAAATAATAATATAAATCTAGAATTAGGCTCTAAATTGGAACTTATTATTCTATAAAATAATTTTCTACGTTTTGAATAAATTCTCAGGTCCAACCTAAAGCTCCTGTGGGTGGGTTGGACCTGAGAATCTAGAACTCCAAATTCTACATATTGAGCTTATACATTCTGAATCTAGAATCTAGAAATTGAGATAAGCCTTACTAATGATGCTCATAGGGCTAACCTCTCACGTTCAGCGTGACCTGCAAGAGTTTGGGGTCGCAGGTGACAACTCCTCCTCCCCTCACTCACACAAGAGGTTGGGTCAAAAGACAACTAAAATAATTAGCTTCGACTAGAACAATCCAACCTTTCGGAACCTTACTTGTTAAGGGGTTACCTCTTGTATTAATTCTGAGATTCTAGCACCGAACGACACTCATGTTACAGTTTAATACAGATGTTTGCTTAAACCATGTATTGAGAATATGTGCAAGACAATATACTATGCTTAATACGAAGATGCAAAGCCACTCGGGCACATAGGTTGGAGTGTATGAATGAATATTTAAACTTGTGAGTTTATGTTTCCATCTATGAAACTTACAAGAAGACTCTTCTCTCTACCAAAACTCTCCTATAAAGTTTCGTGATTAATTGTGTGTCACCATGATTGCAAAAATATCATAATTTCGTAATACTTTTATACACCTCTAACTTTTTTTTTACATTTCCTTACACTCGTTCTCCATCAAGAAAGAACAGAATAAAAAATTTAACGTCCGCATGGACTAGAGTGGGTTAGATGTCATCTGACTCGTATGAAAAAACCAATATATATATATATATATATATATATATATATATATATAGTTGTTCTTTAGGACCTACGTGCAGGGAGAGGTTTCTAGATGAAGTCCATGTTAGACAACAGACAAAATGCAATTGATTCAAAGATGGTGATAGTTGTTCAAAAAAAATTCATGTCATGGTGAAAGCTAGACAGCACCGAAATGCCATACAAGACTTGTTGGACTCTAACGGAGCCACTATCGAGGAGGCAGATATGATTAGTTATGAAGTGACCATTTCCTTCCAGGAGCTTTACAATCAGACCCGCTATTCGGCTATCTTCTCCCATTATGTGTTTAAGAAACTGGTTACTGTTGGTTTTGGTTTTGTTTGTTTCTTGCAAAAGTTTAATTCCTCTCCCTTTCTTTAGTCCCACATCGGATGGGGCAAAGCCTTCCTATGTACATATATTAGTTTCTCTCCTTTGCTCTATTAAGTTGTTGTGTGGGGAACCCCTTGGGCCACACGCGCGCGCCGCCGCCGCCGCCCGGCCCGGCTCGGTTCGGTTCGGTTCGGTTCGGTTCGGCGCGTAACGGGTGCGGGTACGCGCCCACATCTGCGGGCGCCGAATGCCGATCCGATTTCCTCTTCGGGCTGGGACCCTAAAAATCTTTTGCTCCTCTTCTTTCTTTCATTTAATTTTTCTTAAACGTTGGAATTAATTTCTGAACGTTACAATTTTTCATGTCCAGATTCATTTCGTAACGGCTGAATTAATCGTAAATTTAATTCTGACCGTTACACAATTGTATTATATATTCGGACTGAATTCTTTGTAAAATCATTCAAAAAATTTTCATACTCCAAACCTCTGTCAACATTCTGTTTAATCTCCATCGTCTCCAAGCTCTGGGCAGAGCTAAGTTCTGGTCGTTCTCTCCAAGTCGTGTGCGGCAACGAGATTCCGGTAGTGCGGGGGTTTTACCACTAGGAGCGTCGGGAACGTCTGCACACAGATCCCGAATAAACTCTTAGGGCAGTGCTTCGTGCACGACTTCCCCAGAGGCCGGTAAATCAGTTTTATTTTATTTTTATTTTTATTCTGATTTTTCAAAAAGAAAAACAATAAAATTTCTAACAATCTAAGAGTTTATTTTTTGTTAGAATTGATTCACTGTTAGTTTAAATTTATAATTGTTTCAAGAGTAACTATTGAAGCATTTTTTAAACAATCTCTATACTGTCGGAAGAAATATTTTGAGAAACTTCTATACTGTTAGAAAACTTTTAATACTGTTGTCTAATACTGTTGTTAATATTGTTAGTTATATAGCAATCTTATAGCAATTCTAATATTGTTAAAATTTGAATCAACTTTCATTATTCACCAATTCTTCTAACAATTGTTTAATACTGTTTAATTAATACTGTTGGTTATATAGCAATTCTTCTAACCATTTTTAATACTGTAATAATTCTTCTAGAAATTTTTTAATACTGTTTCTATAGCAATTTGTTCACAAAATTCATTTCAATTGTAACCTAGAATTTGCAACCTTTGTTAGAAAATATTTCTACCAATTTTATAACAAATTACTCTTTCTACAGTCATTATTCAAATTGCTTAAATTTGCCTAAAGTGTCTTACTATATTGTCTGTTTAAGCAAATTCTTCTAGCAATTTGTTACTGTACCAATCTTTTAATATTGTAGAAATTTGCAATACTGTAGCAATTTGTTAGAATAGAAATTTTGATCCAAATAGCTACTGTTGAATTTGACTGTAACATTTTATTCACAACTTGTTACTTTTATTCACAACACTGTTACTGTTACTTTGTTCACAACTAACAGTAAGTGTATACAGTGTTTTATTCTCAAATATTTGTTCAAGCAATTTGTTACAATCCCGAAACTTCTAATTTGTTACACTTTTGTTCACAACACTGATAAAATATTTTGTTCACAACAAAATAGCACTTAGTATTTTTGAAATTTCTAACCAATAGTTACTGTTACCGCTACTTCTAGCAATTTGTTAGAATCCTGAAAAATTGTTACAATTGCTTAAACATACTGTAGTAATTTATTTGTTACAATTGATTTCTAGAAATTTGTTAGAATTGATTTTCACTATTAGCTTCTCACTATTTGCTTCTAATTGATAGCTAATAAAATTTGCTTCATTTTAATCACTTAGTATTTTTGAAAGCAATTTTGGACCAAAAGAAAATAGTTTAAGGAAATTGCAAATAAAATATTCAAATCTAAAGTTTCAAAGTAGAGACAAACTCGGGCACAAGCCGAAAGGGTCCTTCTGTCAACCGGGTGTAAACAACCCTAAGCGACACGGTACTTAAGAGTCTTCGGACCGCCGCTAGCTGGGAACCTGCCCCTACAGCTAACCTGAATTGATCAACACTTGAAAAACTAAAGATTTTAAGATTGTTTAGCAAAGATCACCTAAACTATTATCTTGTAGAAGGCCAAGGAAAACCCAAGTCTAATTTTCCTTATAAACCCAAAAATAATTTCTTCAAGAAGAAGGAAAACTTTCAGCCTAACCACCAAAACCATCATCACCAAAACCAAAAACCTAGAAACTTTAGTCAGACTCAGTTAGACCAGAAGCGAACATGCTTCACCAAGGTTCTTCGAGTTCCTTCAGGTCTGTAAGCTTTCAACCCCTTATTAACCTCTCTTACCATTCTGATGACTGGTGGTTGGATTCTGGAGCTAATGTTCACGTTACATTTGATCACTCCTGTTTTTCAAACTATCAAGAATCAAGTGGAGGAGGTGTGACCCTAGGAGATGGCTCAACGGCACAAATTACTGGAAGAGGAAAAGTTAACCTGAAGATGACATCAGGAAAAATCTTAACTCTTCATGATGTTCTTCATGTGCCGTCTGTCAGGAAAAACCTAGTTAGTGGATCCCTTCTTGTAGCCTCAGGATACAAAATTGTAATGGAGGCAAATAAAGTAGTTTTTTCTAAGCATGACTCTTTTATAGGAAAAGGCTTTGTAAAAGACGGTCTTTTTATTTTAAGTACAATGAATAAAATGTATGATGGTTCTCTCATTGTCTCTAATATAGAATCTTCAAATGTTTGGCATGACAGACTAGGTCATGTGAACCTAGGCTCTATTAAAAGGATGATGACCTTATATCTTATTCCCAAGACTCCAATAGATGACAAACACAAATGTGAGATTTGTGTTCAAGCCAAACACACTAGATTACCATTCAAATCTGTAGAAAGAAATTCTGACCTTCTAGAACTTATCCATAGTGATGTATGTGACTCAAATAGGATTTTGACCAGAGGCGGTAGAAAATACTTTGTTACATTTATAGATGATTATTCAAAGTATTGTTATATCTACCTTCTCAAAACCAAAGATGAAGTTCTAGATAGATTTAAGGTCTACAAATCTGAAGCTGAGAATCAATTAGAAAGGAAGATTAAGATCCTTAGATCTGATCGTGGTGGAGAATATACCTCAAACGAAATGACTAACTTCTGTGAAGAACATGGAATAATTCATGAGGTAACTGCTCCATATTCACCTCAGTCTAACGGAGTTGCTGAACGCAAGAACCGCACTCTGTTAGATATGGTGAATGCCATGCTTCTCAGCTCTGGTGCTCCTGATAACTTGTGGGGAGAAGCCCTTTTAACTGCCTGTTACATTCTTAATAGGATTCCTAGTAAGACAAAAGATAAGACTCCCTATGAGCTGTGGAAAGGTAGAGCACCTAGGATTAATTACCTTAGAGTTTGGGGATGCCTTGCTAAAGTCGGAATTCCCGAACCTAAAAAGAGGAAGATTGGTCCCAAGACTGTAGACGCTGTTTTCATAGGATATGCCTTAGACAGCTATGCCAATAGATTTCTAGTGACTCACTCAGAAGTAAATAAAATCTCTAACAATACCATTATAGAAGCAAGAGATGCAGTTTACTTTGAAAACATATTTTTCTTTAAGGATAGAAATTCAATCTCTTCCTCCATACCCTCTACTAGTTCTCATGTCCAAATACCTAGCTCTCATTCTGAACAAGACTTAGAACCAAGACGGAGTAAAAGGAATAGGATTGAAAAAAATTTAGGAGAAGGATTCTTCACATTTTTGATAGAGGGTGATCCCTCAACTTATGAAGAAGCAATGTCGTCTCCTGATGCTCCCTTCTGGAAAGAAGCCATTAACAGTGAATACAACTCCATCATGGAGAATAACACTTGGTTTCTAACAGATCTACCTCTAGGGAATAAACCAATAGGTTGTAAGTAGATTTTCAAGAAGAAACTCAGAGCCGATGGTACTATAGAGAAATACAAAGCTAGATTAGTTGCTAAGGGTTTTACCCAGAAGAAAGGGTTAGATTATTTTGATACCTACTCTCCTGTAGCTAGGATCACATCCATTAGAACTCTCTTGGCCTTAGCATCCATTCATGATATGCTAATCCATCAAATGGATGTAAAGACAGCATTTTTGAATGGAGATCTAGAGGAAGAACTTTATATGGACCAACCTGAAGGTTTCATTGCTAAAGGTCAAGAAAAGAAAGTTTGCAGACTAGTAAAATCCCTCTATGGCCTGAAACAAGCTCCCAAACAATGGCACAATAAATTTGACAAAGTAATTTATGAATATGGTTTTTTGTCAAATGAGTATGACAAATGCATATACTCTAAAGGTACATATAAAAGTTGTGTCATTTTATGCTTGTATGTAGATGACATCCTTATCCTAGGTTCATCACTGGAATTGATAAATATTACAAAGAACTATTTATCTAGCCAGTTTGATATGAAAGACCTAGGAGAAGCCAACTTAATTTTAGGAATACAAGTGACCAAAGACAAAGAGGGTTATACTCTATCTTTAGCACATTCAATTGAAAAAATGCTAAAAAGATTTGAGTTATTTGATAAGAAATCTGTCTTTACTCCTTATGACAGCAGTATTGTACTGAAAAAGAATGAAGGACCACCTTTGGAACAACATAAATATTCACAGATGATAGGCTCCCTTATGTATATAACCAACAGGACAAGACCTGATATTGCATTTGCTATTGGGAGACTAAGCAGATATACCAGTAACCCAAATCAGTCACATTGGACTGCCTTGGATAGGGTATTTAGATATCTCAAGGGCACCCTAGACTACAAACTTCATTTTACTAGGCACCCTGATATCATAGAAGGTTATTCAGATGCAAACTGGGTAACCGACTCACATGATATAAAATCTACTACTGGATATGTATTTACTCTAGGAGGAGCTGCGATCTTCTGGAGCTCTTGTAAGCAAACTATCATAGCTAGGAGTACAATGGACTCCGAAATGATAGCTTTAGATACAACTTGCACAGAAGCTGAATGGCTTAAAAATCTTATTATGCATATACCTGTTTCTCTTAGTCCTGTTCCTGCAATTTCTATAAATTGTGATAATAAATCTGTTATTCAACTACTAAAGCATGATTCTGTGAATGCTAAGATGAACAGGCACCTGCAGCTGCGCTTCAAGTCAATAAAAAGCCTACTAGGCAAATATGTGGTTCTTGACTATATAAAGTCAGAAAAGAACCTTGCAGATCACTTGACGAAGGGTCTGTCTAGGACTTTGATCCTAGAATCATCGAGGGGGATGGGGTTAAGCCCATAAGTTAGTCACCAGCAGTGGCAACCCAACCGAGTCTGACTGGAGATCCCAAGAAGCCGGTTCAATGGGTAGAAACAAGCTGAACTTAGGTGACTTTATGGAACACTGACTCGAGATTAAAATTTCATTAAAATAAAGCCCAAGTGGCTGTACATGTGTACAATGACTCCCCATCCCTATGGTGACAGTGTTCCTGTGTGATATGGTTAGGATGAGTTTAAACTCTTAATAGGTCCAAGCTGTAATGCTAGGTTGATTCATATCACCAACCATTAAGGACTTACCTATATGAGAGGTCGTGAAGGCCGCGACTATGGGACAGGGCGATCCCAGACAACTCTCATGAATGTGGAAAGTGCGCATGGCCATTTAAAAGCGCCACCCGATAGACCAAGGACCTCTAGCGTACTATGTGTGCTATTTTTCTAAATCTGGTTCAAGAAGTCTGATTCAAGGCATAGTCCATCAAGCACTTCTTCAGATTAAGACAATAGTCACTACGTGAGATTCAAGGCTGTAGTCCATCTCATCTATGCATAGTATTTTACTGTCCAGATGCTCTCTCTCTCTCTATTTACTTCACTCTTATCTCTGTTTCGGAACTTGACCTTTTGGGGGGGGATTGTTGGTTTTGGTTTTGTTTGTTTCTTGTAAAAGTTCAATTCCTCTCCCTTTCTTTAGTCCCACATCGGATGGGGCAAAGCCTTCCTATGTACATATATTAGTTTCTCTCCTTTGCTCTATTAAGTTGTTGTGTGGGGAACCCCTTGGGCCACACGCGCGCGCCGCCGCCGCCGCCCGGCCCGGCTCGGCTCGGTTCGGTTCGGCGCGCGTAACGGGTGCGGGTACGCGCCCACATCTGCGGGCACCGAATGCCGATCTGATTTCCTCTTCGGGTTCGGGCTGGGACCCTAAAAATCTTTTTGCTCCTCTTCTTTCTTTCATTTAATTTTTCTTAAACGTTGGAATTAATTTCTGAACGTTACAATTGTTTGAACGTTACAATTTTTCATGTCCAGATTCATTTCGTAATGGCTGAATTAATCATAAATTTAATTCTGACCGTTACACAATTGTATTATATATTCGGACTGAATTCTTTGTAAAATCATTCAGAAAATTTTCATATTCCAAACCTCTGTCAATATTCTGTTTAATCTCCATCGTCTCCAAGCTCTGGGCAGAGCTAAGTTCTGGTCGTTCTCTCCAAGTCGTGTGCGGCAACGAGATTCCGGTAGTGCGGGGGTTTTACCACTAGGAGCGTCGGGAACGTCTGCACACAGATCCCGAATAAACTCTTAGGGCAGTGCTTCGTGCACGACTTCCCCAGAGGCCGGTAAATCAGTTTTATTTTATTTTTATTTTTATTCTGATTTTTCAAAAAGAAAAACAATAAAATTTCTAACAGTTACCGGTTGTGGTAATCAAGTATTGCGGAAGCCTGTTACTATTGATGAGATTGAACTAATTGTCAAGAAATCTTCCAGGCTGGACGGTTTTGGTGCTGCTTTCTTTAAGAACCACTGGAGTTTGCTCAAATTTGAAATATTGCAATCTATCAGATAATTCTTTGAATCGGATAAACTGCTTAAGGAGCTAAAGCACACTTTATGGTACTGATTGCTAAGGAAGAGGGAGCTTCCTCTATAGGGGACTTCAGGCCTATTGTGTGCTGCAATTTCCTGTATAAGATCATCACCCATCTGATGTGCAACCGGATGCGACCGATTATGCAAGAGCTGATCTCTTCTAACCAAACTGCTTTTATCAAAGGAAAGTCGATCTCAGATAACTGTGGCTTGCTAGCCCATGAACTGGTTAGAGATTTCAACAAGCAAGGAAAAAATAAAGCTTGTCTCAAATTGAATCTTAGGAATGTCACGCCCCAGTCCCAAAATACGTAGGACTAGGAACACATAAGCATGCCAGCCATATGGATATGGCAACTCCAATATATGGAAACCAAAATCCACACGTACGCTGTAATATGAATATCAATCCACAAGTGGTATAAATCTATCACAAGTCACAGGGTACAATCTAAATCTCATCCACAGAAAATCAATATAAGTGAATAACCAGTATCTATATAACTAGATCTCAACATAAGTATCTAAGAATGATAGTTGGATGGAAATAAATCCACTACCAACTCGAATGGAAAAGTACAACACAATAAACACAATATAGGAATACCAGCTAACAATCATGGGCTCGGAGAGAAGACATCCTCGAAACATATGTAACCATCCGAATCTGCGCTCCTGCAAATACTCAAGAACAGATACACCTGGCAGAGGACCAGGTCCTCAGAGGGACGTAACAAGATACAGAAAAGCGAGCAAATTTGAATACAGTAAACATGCATATAATTTGAAAATAAATAAGTACGCTGTACAAGACAATCTATATGAATGCAAATGAGGATAACTTTTTGACGTATGGGCAATGGTAGGCTACTCGATCAAATCCTCACAACTCATACGCTCGTCAGTGGACATCATCAGCCGACATACCTCTGGGGTAGCGACCCTCGGACTCCATCAATCGACATACCTCAAGGGTAGCGACCATCGGACACGACCACCATAGTGCGTGCTTATTACTATGGTTTACCAGAGTGGTTAAAAGCTCATACGCCTAATGATTGTCCTCGATGATACTAAGTGCCATGTGTGTGTCAACATATCTAATACATAGTAATGACTGAAAGAAAACTACACATGCAAGAAATATACAGAAATACAATAAATATACAGAAATATACTAAGCATACAAAATACTGTAAGCAATTTGGCAAGGTATCTTGCCTGGTCTGAAAAGGATGAAGTCCTAACTCAAGGCGTCGTCCGATCTACCCGTCACATAAATTAAACAAGTTAGGTTACTAAAGTAGGTAAATAGGTTCCTCCATTTAATCTATTTTAATTCTGAATAAAATAACCAAAAATAGTATTTTAATCTTATTATAATCTTATTTTATTGTTAAATCCTAATTTTGGTCCAAAGAAAGTCGACTTTAAGGATTTGTGATCCATGGCACGCAAATCGAGGTAATCCGTTGACCAAAAAGTCAACCAACTCAAATCCTGGATTTGTGAATGGAATCCTATAGATTTCAATATTACATGAACACCATATTCGACGGTTTTATAAAATCATAAGTCGGTAAAGAGTTATGTCCACTAGGGCGCACAGATGATAGTTTTTGGTAGTTTTTTATTTACGTCTACGTTGCACAAATTTTACAGTAGAATAAACTTATATTTTAAATTTTAGAAAAGTACTTTTCTGGAAGTTCATCATGTCAGCTTTCCGAAACTTTAAATAGTTCATAATTCCGAGTTCGGGATCTCCCGAAATCTCAAAAATACCAAAACACGTCTGATTTCGAACAACTGACACTTTTAGAATTTTCTAGAAAAATAGGTTCTGAAATTATTAAAATAAATTATATAATCAGAAAATTAACCTTGATATAGTTTTAACAAAAAAAAACTGGAGCGCGTTTGGAGTCCGGAGCTAGGAGATATCGTCTTTTTAAGTCGTCATAACTACTAGAAAATGAGGCTGAATTTATGACGAATTTTGACTATTTTTGGACGAAAAAGAGAGGAATTTGGGGAATAAAAATATGAAGGATGGGATATTTATAATGGTGGACACTACTTAATTAAATACGACTAGGATTGGTTAATTTGGATATGATTATGATGAATTTAAATAAGGATAGGATATGTATGAAGTTGCTTTCCTAGTAGGTTCATGATTTGAATTAATTTAAAATAGAGTTTGAATTTATCTCAATAATTTATAATCTTAAATATAATTAAGGATAATACAAATAATTTATAAAATCTTATTAATATCTATTAACACTAAATTAACATCTATCTAATATTAAGACTATATATATCCAAATAAATCCTAAATAATTTTAAAAATCTAAATAAATTTCATAAAATTCTAAATAAATTACAGAAAATATAATTAAATATTTTAAACTAAAATAAATATTTGGTAGGAACAACATGCAAGTATGGTCGAATAGTAAATCATAGAAGTCCTAGAAATTTATGTTTCCTAAGTTTTAATTACCAAAAATTCTAGAAAAATCTCCAAAAATCTAAAATAACCTAAAATAATTCTAAATAAATATTTATATAAGTAAATATATCAAGAAATTTATTTTCTAATTAACTAAGAGAATACTCTAAAGAAATTTAATACCTATAATAAATATAATAATATAAAATACACACAAAATATCTATTTTTGGTGAGGGGGTTTACAATCTACCCAACTTACAAAAATTTTGTCCTCGAAATTGATACTAACCCATATTCATAATAATCACTATAGCTATTACACTACATAGCTATCTAGCAGTGCTTCCTAAAAGTCATGGTCTATCATTCTAACACTTCTCATTTATTGTCCATACACTATCCTATTATCCTCTAACTCGTCTACACTACCCAACTTACAAAAGTTCTACTAGTAGTCACAGTCTCTTGAGGCTATTGTCTAGGTTGTAAGACGAATATATTTATTGGGTCGAGAATCTTGGGGTACTTGTCTTGAATCTCACAACCATGATTTTTCTTTGTAACCGTCAAGTATCGTAGTCTAATACTGCCATGCCACCTGACCAATATGTCTGCAAATACTTCGACTAATTTACTACAATGGTCTAGCTGCAGCTGTCGCTACTTTGCCAGCGATTTGTCATAGTTGTCAGTTCGTAACAAGTGCCTTCAATTCTTTCCTAGGCATAGTCTAAGTTTTTGGGCAACAGTTAAAGTCTTGACTAACTTATAAAACTATTAAAAGTATAAACTAGTTCAAACAGTCTAACAAATTCCTATTAGCCTAAGGGATGCTATACATGGTTTTTTAAAATAATAAGAGGATACAGATATTGCTATAGGTCATATACATAAGGGTTATTATTAAGGGCTCATCCTTTAGTTATTAATCATCTACTAAACCATTTACGTTTTAACTAACAAAACTAAGGATGGGGTCGAAGTAAACCAACAATTCATGTTGGCACGAAAAAGACGTAACTACGATAGGGATAATTAAGCACGAGATAATGAATGGATAGAGAAGAGAAGATGGGCTACCCCAAGGGGCGAGATGGTGATAGGAGGAGAATACTACTACTGCTACTCGCGTCATCTATTAGCATTGCGTGTATGCCATATGGGTAGAATATCAATATATCCTCATAACTGCTAAACTACCTTATATATAATTCTACGTCTATTTGTATGTCTAAGATCTTGTGTCATAATAGGGTTATGAGTATGCAATGACAAATATAACTAAAAGGTCGTACCTGTATCTACGACTTCCTGTGTCTGCTCTCCTATATTTGTCATAATGAGTGCTTGGCCTATGGGGTATATCTGGTACTATCCGTGTATCAACTTATACTAAGCAGGAACGTTCGTCTTTCCGAAATAGGGGAAGACGGAAATCAACAATAAAGAATTTCAATGAGAAGATGATAGAATACAAGTACGGGATTCAAAGGGATTAGATAATTTTGAAAGGGAGTTGCCAAGACAGTTGTGGATTAAAATCTTATTTTGGTAAATTCCTATACGCATGTTCATATCAGAACCGTTAGGTACCTGACATGATATGCTCTGACCAGGCTAGAGGGCAAGTATATTTGTCTAACAAGTTGAGTCAACTATATCTTAATCCACATAGAGTAGTGATACAAAAAGCGAACCAAGTGCACTACAATTGATCAGACCATAATAAACCGATTCTGATTTAGACAATGTATTAGTGTGGGCCCCCAATAATACATATGTCATGAACAAGCTCAATAAAAGAATAAGGTTGCAAAAGTAGGCTATAATAGCAGCATAAGTCGAGGTAGTAAAAAAAATATAAGTACGCTTGATTATGATGGAGGAAGGTACAGAATAATTTAAGTTCACCAAGAAGATCGGTGTTGTGCCTCTACAATTGCCATACTAATTCCTTGTCTAAGTCTAAAGTCAACCAAACGGGTATATGGGCCTATAAGTTCTACAGTCTAGAATAACACTAAAGTTCTATAGTCTGGATAAACACTATCTTTTTATGCAAGTCTATAGCTGGTGTCCTTCAATTATACTTCATTAATGGGGCAATAGGACTATGTGTTACTAGGTTATGAGACATACTATCCAACTTACAATAATTTAACTAATAGTGTTATTGAATACTAGAGGGTATATACCTAGTATAAGTCATCTTCCTAACCTCTATCAAGCATGAGAGAAGATCGACGTTGGGAAGGGATCAAGCAAGATGCAACGCAAGCAATCAAATAAGAATGCGAAACAAAATCAAGGGAGGTGATAATTAAGTGGATGAGATCTTATATTCTAATCCTATGCGCAGGCTTGCTCGGTACAGTAATGTAACTGAGACAAAATGCTCTCGACCTGCATGGGCCACCACAAAAACATGTTACGCCCCAGTCCCAAAATAAGTAGGACTAGGAAGATGTAAGCATGTCAGCCGTATGGATATGGCAACTCCAATATATGGAAACCAAAATCCACATGTACGCTGTAATATGAATATTAATCCATAAGTGGTATAAAACTATCACAAGTCACAGGGTACAATCTAAATCTCATCCACAGAAAATCAATATAAGTGAATAACTAGTATCTATATAACTAGATCTCAACATAAGTATCTAAGGATGATAGTTGGATGAAAATAAATCCACTACCAACTCGAATGGAAAAGTACAACACAATACACAATATAGGAATACCAGCTAACAATCATGGGCTCGGAGAGAAGACATCCTCGAAACATATGTAACCATCCGAATCTGCGCTCCTGCAAATACTCAAGAACAGATACACCTGGCAGAGGACCAGGTCCTCAGAGGGACGTAACAAGATACAGAAAAGTGAGCCAATTTGAATACAGTAAACATGTATATAATTTGAAAATAAATAAGTACGTTGTACAAGACAATCTATATGAATACAAATGAGGACAACTTTTCGACATATGGGCAAGGGTAGGCTACTCGATCTAATCCTCATAACTCATACGCTCGTCAGTGGACATCATCAACCGACATACCTCTGGGGTAGCGACCCTCGGACTCCATCAATCGACATACCTCAGGAGTAGCGACCATCGGACACGACCACCATAGTGCGTGCTAGTTATTATGGTTTACCAGAGTGGTTAAAAGCCCATACGTCTAATGATTGTCCTCGATGATACTAAGTGTCATGTGTGTGTCAATATATCTAATACATAGTAATGACTGGAAGAAAACTACACATGCAAGAAATATACAGAAATACAATATATATACAGAAATATACTAAGCATGCAAAATACTGTAAGCAATTTGGCAAGGTATCTTGCCTGGTCTGAAAAGGATGAAGTCCTAACTCAAGGCGTCATCCGATCTACCCGTCACATAAATTAAACAAGTTAGGTTACTAAAGTAGGTAAATAGGTTCCTCCATTTAATCTATTTTAATTCTGAATAAAATAACCAAAAATAGTATTTTAATCTTATTATAATCTGATTTTATTGTTAAACCCTAATTTTGGTCCAAAGAAAGTCAACTTTACGGATTTATGATCCATGGCACGCAAATCGAGGTAATCCGTTGACCAAAAAGTCAACCAACTCAAATCCTGGATTTGTGAATGGAATCCTATAGATTTCAATACTACATAAACACCATATTCGATGGTTTTATAAAATTATAAGTCGGTAAAGAGTTATGTCCACTAGGGCGCACAAATGATAGTTTTTGGTGGTTTTCTATTTACGTCTACGTTGCACAAATTTACAGTAGAATAAACTTATATTTTAAATTCTAGAAAAATACTTTTCTGGAAGTTTATCATGTCAGCTTTTCGAAACTTTAAACGGTTCATAATTTTGAGTTCGGGATCTCCCGAAATCTCGAAAATACCAAAATACGTCTGATTTCGAACAGCTGGCACTTTTAGAATTTTCTAAAAAAATAGGTTTTGAAATTATTAAAATAAATTATATAATCAGAAAACTAACCTTGATATAGTTCTAACAAAAAAATGGAGCGCGTTTGGAGTCCGGAGCTAGGAGATATCGTCTTTTTAAGTCGTCATAACTACTAGAAAATGAGGCTGAATTTATGACGAATTTTGACTATTTTTGGACGAAAAAGAGAGGAATTTGGGGAATAAAAATATGAAGGATGGGTTATTTATAATGGTGGACACTACTTAATTAAATACGACTAGGATTGGTTAATTTGGACAGGATTATGATTAATTTAAATAAGGATAGGATATGCATGAAGTTGCTTTCCTAGTAGGTTCAGGATTTGAATTAATTTAAAATAGAGTTTGAATTTATCTCAATAATTTATAATCTTAAATATAATTAAGGATAATACAAATAATTTATAAATCTTATTAATATCTATTAACACTAAATTAGTATCTATCTAATATTAAGACTATATATATCCAAATAAATCCTAAATAATTTTAAACATCTAAATAAATTTCTTAAAATTCTAAATAAATTTCAAAAAAATATAATTAAATATTTTAAACTAAAATAAATATTTGGTAGCAACAACATGCAAGTATGGTCGTATAGTAAATCATAGAAGTCCTAAATATTTATGTTTCCTAAGTTTTAATTACCAAAAATTCTAGAAAAATCTCCAAAAATCTAAAATAACCTAAAATAATTCTAAATAAATATTTATATAAGTAAATATATCAAGAAATTTATTTTCTAATTAACTAAGAGAATACTCTAAAGAAATTTAATACCTATAATAAATATAATAATATAAAATACACACAAAATATCTATTTTTGGTGAGGGGGTTTACAAGGAAGGCTTATGACTTGGTCAACCGGGACTTCCTATGCCATATTATGTTGTTCATGAGATTTGACACTTGGTGGGTGTCACGCCCCGATCTCCCGCAGGCAATCGGCCGTTCCCGCTAGGCGGGAATCACCCTCGCCAGCGCTCCCGCGGAACGATCGCTTAACCCATCCGGGCATGATGCCGCACGAGCGTGATCCACGCCCGTGCAAGGCCATGGTTCATTGGCTGGCGGCAAGAGTTCTAAGCCACAGAGTCGCACAGATTGTCCGAGTGCAGCGGAGTCATGAACGCATAGGCGATCGGTAACAGGTTCACTGAGTCGACAATATAGCGGAAGCATCGAAACAAGTAAAGTAATCTCTTTATTGATATGAAACATGTATTACAGGCGGCGTATAGCCGAGATTACAAGTCGCTCAAGCCTCTCTCTCTGAAACAGTAAAAGCGTGCCAAGTGGCTACAACTGTGGAATGATTTGTACAGGCGATGGTCAGGCGATGTTCACAACTTATGTCTTGTATATGTGCTTCAGTCCCGGACGCACCGTTGCAAGGCTTCAGAGGGAACTCCTGGCCTTAGCACGCACGAAGGAGGCGTCCGTACCGTACGAGGTTCTCCCGCACCCTGCATATCAAACTGGTGGATTATCAGTACATTGAATGCACTGGTGGGGAAGCTACTCGCCCGCTCGACAAATCCAAACACGTAATACAGGTTCCGTGCACAACTATTAAGTTGTCTTTCTAGTTGCCTTAGGATCAGCTTCATGCAAACATTGAATAGCTTAACGTGTCGGGCAGTGCGCCGTGCGATGTTTGAGGAAACACGGCGAGACTTACCAACTTACCATTTCTTCTTCTCTGTCCAAGGCAAACATGATTAATTCAAGCACGGTAAGTATAAACATTCAGGAAGCATAGCATATGCAAACATGAGGGTCGTTATGTTCAGATCGTTCAGGTGTTCAGTTCATTGATGCTATGCAATGACTCGCACGCGGATAGCCGCTAAGCGAGGATGACTTATCTATATGACGAAAGTCGCTGGCATAGCCATTATGGACGGGTTATGGTCTCGGGACTAAGAGTGATAGCAACGCAGGTGGCGAGCCCCGCTACATAATACTCCGTCCGTGACTAACGACCATACAAACTCTTCCGCCCGGATCGGATCGGTCCCAGTGCCCCGGTGACCGTCCGCGGAAGCCAAAAATCCTTGTGCACAGGTTGTCCGTGACATGCAGGTCAGGGTCTATCCAAATCCAAAGCTTGACATGATAATCATGGAACACACAAACTTATTCTGAACGAGCACATTGCTCCACGAGCTGGGATTCGAATAGTACAAACACAATCCTCGTTCAGATCCAAACATGGCATGATTATCATTCAAGCGTGATTCACATTCAAATATCCATTCTTGCTTGATGCATTCCACTGGTTCGGGGATTTGCCTTGGGTGACCTAACGGTCCCGGATACTTGCAGGTTCAAATGCACAGAAGGACTATTTGATAGTCTTCTGGCTAAACAAGAATGCATGCACAACACAATAACGCTAGACGTTTGAAAGCAGACAAGTATACGTTTCTAAGGAATATAAGCAGGCACGTTGCTCGGACCCGAAGGTAAGCCGAGAGTTGAAACCGTTAAGGGACTTAGCATGCGAGGGTCTGAATATAAGCAGTATTTCATTTCCATGTTCTAGCAAGCAATACAAGTTGGGATTATTCCCTTAGCTAGGTGCGTTGGATTTATTAGCATGCAGGGGGTAAATCACCTAGCGACTAGCATAAATATTCCAGATTTTATATGTGCTGGCTAAGCAAAGACAAGTTCACCGTAGCCACCCACCTTAGCGATGATTTGCCTCGGTAGAGTAATACGTCTGAGCGAGCCTCTGAAAGTCCAAGCCGGATTCCTGTAGGGGCAAGTCTGGATATCCTTTGCTTCTCCTTTGAGGCAAAGCGGTTCGGGACAACTGCACGATTGCCGTTTGAGATGGCAGTCCACTTGAGCGGAACGGGGTGTTACATCCTACCCAACTTAAAAAAAGTCTCGTCCTCGAGACTTACTAAGGACAAGCAGTAATCTAGGGTTGAGGCAATCCTAGACAAGTCGTTGCACTTGTTCATTTGGATCTTCACTTGCACAAGCGTCGAAATCAGCATATCGCTTAGACTGGATCGTGCGCACTTTCGAAGGGCCCCTCTAGCGTGAACACGTCAACCAGCTTAGTGATAGCGAAGTCTCAGCACTCGAGTTTCACCTTTTCTTAAGTCTTGGATGGTGCACTAGTTCAAGGCGTCCCTCGAATAGATGCATTCAACCAAACTTAGGGTTAGTGAAGATCGGACAAGCTACTAGCGATACTCTCAAGGGTTTGTACAGGTTGGCACAAAGGCCACTCGCAGTATACAACCAGACAAGCAATCATATCATTCAAAACGCACTTTGAAAGTATTTAGACTTATTGTTGGAACATCCCATCGAGGCATTGAGAGAGAGCATGCACATAACCCACGAACGAGCTTTCGAAACAGAGATATCGAATCGAAGTCCAAAGGCGTAGAAGCCAGGCTCTGATACCATTCTATCACGCCCCGATCTCCCGCAGGCAATCGGCCGTTCCCGCTAGGCGGGAATCACCCTCGCCAGCGCTCCCGCGGAACGATCGCTTAACCCATCCGGGCATGATGCCGCACGAGCGTGATCCACGCTCGTGCAAGGCCATGGTTCATTGGCTGGCGGCAAGAGTTCTAAGCCACAGAGTCGCACAGATTGTCCGAGTGCAGCGGAGTCATGAACGCATAGGCGATCGGTAACAGGTTCACTGAGTCGACAATATAGCGGAAGCATCGAAACAAGTAAAGTAATCTCTTTATTGATATGAAACATGTATTACAGGCGGCGTATAGCCGAGATTACAAGTCGCTCAAGCCTCTCTCTCTGAAACAGTAAAAGCGTGCCAAGTGGCTGCAACTGTGGAATGATTTGTACAGGCGATGGTCAGGCGATGTTCACAACTTATGTCTTGTATATATGCTTCAGTCCCGGACGCACCGTTGCAAGGCTTCAGAGGGAACTCCTGGCCTTAGCACGCACGAAGGAGGCGTCCGTACCGCACGAGGTTCTCCCGCACCCTGCATATCAAACTGGTGGATTATCAGTACATTGAATGCACTGGTGGGGAAGCTACTCGCCCGCTCGACAAATCCAAACACGTAATACAGGTTCCGTGCACAACTATTAAGTTGTCTTTCTAGTTGCCTTAGGATCAGTTTCATGCAAACATTGAATAGCTTAACGTGTCGGGCAGTGCGCCATGCGATGTTTGAGGAAACACGGCGAGACTTACCAACTTACCATTTCTTCTTCTTTGTCCAAGGCAAACATGATTAATTCAAGCACGGTAAGTATAAACATTCAGGAAGCATAGCATATGCAAACATGAGGGTCGTTATGTTCAGATCGTTCAGGTGTTCAGTTCATTGATGCTATGCAATGACTCGCACGCGGATAGCCGCTAAGCGAGGATGACTTATCTATATGACGAAAGTCGCTGGCATAGCCATTATGGACGGGTTATGGTCTCGGGACTAAGAGCGATAGCAACGCAGGTGGCGAGCCCCGCTACATAACACTCCGTCCGTGACTAACGACCATACAAACTCTTCCGCCCGGATCGGATCGGTCCCAGTGCCCCGGTGACCGTCCGCGGAAGCCAAAAATCCTTGTGCACAGGTTGTCCACGACATGCAGGTCAGGGTCTATCCAAATCCAAAGCTTGACATGATAATCATGGAACACACAAACTTATTCTGAACGAGCACATTGCTCCACGAGCTGGGATTCGAACAGTACAAACACAATCCTCGTTCAGATCCAAACATGGCATGATTATCATTCAAGCGTGATTCACATTCAAATATCCATTCTTGCTTGATGCATTCCCCTGGTTCGGGGATTTGCCTTGGGTGACCTAACGGTCCCGGATACTTGCAGGTTCAAATGCACAGAAGGACTATTTGATAGTCTTCTGGCTAAACAAGAATGCATGCACAACACAATAACGCTAGACGTTTGAAAGCAGACAAGCATACGTTTCTAAGGAATATAAGCAGGCACGTTGCTCGGACCCGAAGGTAAGCCGAGAGTTGAAACCGTTAAGGGACTTAGCATGCGAGGGTCTGAATATAAGCAGTATTTTATTTCCATGTTCTAGCAAGCAATACAAGTTGGGATTATTCCCTTAGCTAGGTGCGTTGGATTTATTAGCATGCAGGGGGTAAATCACCTAGCGACTAGCATAAATATTCCAGATTTTATATGTGCTGGCTAAGCAAAGACAAGTTCACCGTAGCCACCCACCTTAGCGATGATTCGCCTCGGTAGAGTAATACGTCTGAGCGAGCCTCTGAAAGTCCAAGCCGGATTCCTGTAGGGGCAAGTCTGGATATCCTTTGCTTCTCCTTTGAGGCAAAGCGGTTCGGGACAACTGCACGATTGCCGTTTGAGATGGCAGTCCGCTTGAGCGGAACGGGGTGTTACATCCTACCCAACTTAAAAAAAGTCTCGTCCTCGAGACTTACTAAGGACAAGCAGTAATCTAGGGTTGAGGCAATCCTAGACAAGTCGTTGCACTTGTTCATTTGGATCTTCACTTGCACAAGCGTCGAAATCAGCATATCGCTTAGACTGGATCGTGCGCACTTTCGAAGGGCCCCTCTAGCGTGAACACGTCAACCAGCTTAGTGATAGCGAAGTCTCAGCACTCGAGTTTCACCTTTTCTTAAGTCTTGGATGGTGCACTAGTTCAAGGCGTCCCTCGAATAGATGCATTCAACCAAACTTAGGGTTAGTGAAGATCGGACAAGCTACTAGCGATACTCTCAAGGGTTTGTACAGGTTGGCACAAAGGCCACTCGCAGTATACAACCAGACAAGCAATCATATCATTCAAAACGCACTTTGAAAGTATTTAGACTTATTGTTGGAACATCCCATCGAGGCATTGAGAGAGAGCATGCACATAACCCACGAACGAGCTTTCGAAACAGAGATATCGAATCGAAGTCCAAAGGCGTAGAAGCCAGGCTCTGATACCATTCTGTCACGCCCCGATCTCCCGCAGGCAATCGGCCGTTCCCGCTAGGCGGGAATCACCCTCGCCAGCGCTCCCGCGGAACGATCGCTTAACCCATCCGGGCATGATGCCGCACGAGCGTGATCCACGCTCGTGCAAGGCCATGGTTCATTGGCTGGCGGCAAGAGTTCTAAGCCACAGAGTCGCACAGATTGTCCGAGTGCAGCGGAGTCATGAACGCATAGGCGATCGGTAACAGGTTCACTGAGTCGACAATATAGCGGAAGCATCGAAACAAGTAAAGTAATCTCTTTATTGATATGAAACATGTATTACAGGCGGCGTATAGCCGAGATTACAAGTCGCTCAAGCCTCTCTCTCTGAAACAGTAAAAGCGTGCCAAGTGGCTGCAACTGTGGAATGATTTGTACAGGCGATGGTCAGGCGATGTTCACAACTTATGTCTTGTATATGTGCTTCAGTCCCGGACGCACCGTTGCAAGGCTTCAGAGGGAACTCCTGGCCTTAGCACGCACGAAGGAGGCGTCCGTACCGCACGAGGTTCTCCCGCACCCTGCATATCAAACTGGTGGATTATCAGTACATTGAATGCACTGGTGGGGAAGCTACTCGCCCGCTCGACAAATCCAAACACGTAATACAGGTTCCGTGCACAACTATTAAGTTGTCTTTCTAGTTGCCTTAGGATCAGTTTCATGCAAACATTGAATAGCTTAACGTGTCGGGCAGTGCGCCATGCGATGTTTGAGGAAACACGGCGAGACTTACCAACTTACCATTTCTTCTTCTTTGTCCAAGGCAAACATGATTAATTCAAGCACGGTAAGTATAAACATTCAGGAAGCATAGCATATGCAAACATGAGGGTCGTTATGTTCAGATCGTTCAGGTGTTCAGTTCATTGATGCTATGCAATGACTCGCACGCGGATAGCCGCTAAGCGAGGATGACTTATCTATATGACGAAAGTCGCTGGCATAGCCATTATGGACGGGTTATGGTCTCGGGACTAAGAGCGATAGCAACGCAGGTGGCGAGCCCCGCTACATAACACTCCGTCCGTGACTAACGACCATACAAACTCTTCCGCCCGGATCGGATCGGTCCCAGTGCCCCGGTGACCGTCCGCGGAAGCCAAAAATCCTTGTGCACAGGTTGTCCGCGACATGCAGGTCAGGGTCTATCCAAATCCAAAGCTTGACATGATAATCATAGAACACACAAACTTATTCTGAACGAGCACATTGCTCCACGAGCTGGGATTCGAACAGTACAAACACAATCCTCGTTCAGATCCAAACATGGCATGATTATCATTCAAGCGTGATTCACATTCAAATATCCATTCTTGCTTGATGCATTCCCCTGGTTCGGGGATTTGCCTTGGGTGACCTAACGGTCCCGGATACTTGCAGGTTCAAATGCACAGAAGGACTATTTGATAGTCTTCTGGCTAAACAAAAATGCATGCACAACACAATAACGCTAGACGTTTGAAAGCAGACAAGCATACGTTTCTAAGGAATATAAGCAGGCACGTTGCTCGGACCCGAAGGTAAGCCGAGAGTTGAAACCGTTAAGGGACTTAGCATGCGAGGGTCTGAATATAAGCAGTATTTCATTTCCATGTTCTAGCAAGCAATACAAGTTGGGATTATTCCCTTAGCTAAGTGCGTTGGATTTATTAGCATGCAGGGGGTAAATCACCTAGCGACTAGCATAAATATTCCAGATTTTATATGTGCTGGCTAAGCAAAGACAAGTTCACCGTAGCCACCCACCTTAGCGATGATTCGCCTCGGTAGAGTAATACGTCTGAGCGAGCCTCTGAAAGTCCAAGCCAGATTCCTGTAGGGGCAAGTCTGGATATCCTTTGCTTCTCCTTTGAGGCAAAGCGGTTCGGGACAACTGCACGATTGCCGTTTGAGATGGCAGTCCGCTTGAGCGGAACGGGGTGTTACAGTGGGTGGACAGGGTGAGGGAATGTGTCTACACCCCCTCTTTCTCGATTCTGATCTGGGGTCAGCCGGAAGGCTTCTTCAAGAGTTCCAGGGGTATTAGACAGGGAGGTCCGCTTTCACCCTACCTCTTTGGAATTGTGATGGAGTTCCTCTTGTGCTTGATAGACGAGGCGGTCGTAGAGGAAGATATCACTCCGCTGTTTAAGAAGACGAATCTTGTTGTTTCTTATTTGATTTATGCGGATGATCTATTAGTATTTATGGAGCCTTCCGATAGGTCAATTGACGCTATTAGGAGAATTTTGGACAAACTAGAAAGGTGGCCTGGCTTACAGCTGGACAAAAACAAGAGCCAGATGTTCATTAACAGGACTTGCAGAGATAAGTAGACTTGGTTGGGGAAGATGAAGATTTCTGTGGGTGCACTTTCAGTTAAATATTTAGGGCTTCCTATCTCTATCAACCAGGCCACTTATGCAGATTGTGAGGGTATCCTAAACTACACTCAAGTTAGGTTGGAAGGATGGATGGCTCAGTTCCTGTAGTTTGGGGACCGGATAGAACTCATCAGGGCAGTCATTTCGGCTATTACTTTATACTGGCTTTAAGCTATCATGATCCTTTTAGCTACTATTTATGTAAGTCCCCTGATTTTTCAAGAATTTGTAATTTGGATTTTTCATAATTTTCTGTAATTTTCTGAAATTTTTCTGTAATTAAAACCTAGGTATTTTAAATTTAAATAATTTTTTAATTACTGTTAAATAATATTAAAATATTATGGAAATAATATTTTATGGTGTAAAATGAAAAACTAGACATATGGTAATTTTTCGGGAATTTATTGGACTCCGAAAATATTTTTAAAGCCCTAAATACTAAGTTATATTTAAATCGAATTAAACCCTAGAAATAAACCCGGTTTATTTCCAAAATAAACCAAACCAACCCAGACCTGGTTCAACTGAACCGAACCCAGCCCTTAGCGGGTCGGGTCGGATCTAAACCAGACCCAAAACCCGAATACCCGAAACCCGCCCCATCTCTTAGCGGATCGGGCCAGATTCATATTGAACCCGACCCGACCCAAACCCGTTACCCTATTCGATACCCTAGTCGGTAACCGACCCGGATTACTGTTTCGACGTATTTAAACCCCCTCGCCGCCTATGCCGGAACCCTAACTTCCTTCGACCACCTCGACAAAACCAGCTCTGCCTTCTCCGACGAGCCCCTCCGCCGGTGACCTAACCCGCCTCACCGCCGACGACCCGCCTGTGCAACCCCCGCTCAGCCACGACCCCCTCCCGTCGTCCCCGTCGGCCAGAACCCCCTCAGCCCGAGCCTCCACCGCCCTAGCTCCGCCTCCCTCACCTCGAACCCCTGGCCTCCTCCTCCATCTACTCTGCCTCTCTCCTCGACCCAGCCCTGAAGCACCCCAACGCCACCCCCGCAGAGCCCCGGCCGCCCAGCTCCTTATCTCCCCTCCCTCTCTCCTCCAGCCTCCGCCGTTCAGAAGGCCACCCCGAGCCCCATCACCCTCCTCCTCCAGAACCTCCTCCTTCCAAAGCCCAGCACCACCACCATCTCCGCCGACGAGAAACTTCCCCTCGTCGTTGCCTCGCCTCTGCCAGCCTCGAGCCACCCTCCTCCGGCCCGCAGCAACTCCGGCCAGAGCCGCCCCCGGCCAGCAGCGCCTCAGTCCGAGCCCAGCCACCTCCGCGAGCTCCTCCGGTGAAGACCCAGCGCCTGAAACCTAACCCTAGACCGGACACGACTCAGCCGGACACAGGACACAGCTCGTGTCGAGACACGAGGACCCGAAAAATCTTTGGTTCACGGAGCCCTGTTCAGGTAATCCGTTCTCTCTCCTCGTTACCCTATTTTCGATTCCATCAGTTGTAATGCGTAGACTGTGTGACCCCCTCGATGTCCGTATAACTCGCTCGGTGCGTTGCGTCCTATGGCGATCGCGAACCACGATCCAAAAACAGGAAAAACAATACCCCGTTTTACCCCGGAACTGAGTATGCCCCGCCAAACGGGACGACTTGGTCGCGCGCGGTCTTCACCAAAATGTGCGCACCATTGATACGGACGTGCGAGATTTCGCAGAAGTTGATTTGGATTTGCGTGCATACCGGAATCAATGCGTATCCGTCGACACCGCCCCGTATCCGCCTATTCTGAAACACGTCGTAACTTCGTGTACACACGTCGGATCAAAACGAAACGAAACTTGCTCCATCGGACTCGTAGCAATACGCTGGTCCTGTGACCCAAGTTTGGTTCGATTCTGAGAACGTTGACAAAATCGCGTATCGTGGGCCCCGCGGCTCCACTTGACGGGCGATTTTGTGATCGGCTCATCGGAATCTAATTCTGGAAGTTCCGTTGGGTTCGTATCATCGTTCTGGACTTGTTGACACTAAGTTTGACGAATTTAGAGACCTTTGACCCTGACACATTTTTCGGAGCAAAACGGTCCACATGTGGACCCCGCTTTGACCAAAAACTGTCATTTTTGCCCTTGTGTCCAAATTGGACTTAAGGACTGGCGTTTCTAGCTATTTGATATTTTTTGAATCTAATGGTGATGTTTATTTTAGCAACCGGAGTAGCACCTGCAAATCACACTGAGACCAGAGCTACAGTTGGAGCCAGAACCCCAGGCAAGTGTACCTTGCCAAAACTTGCAGTCCTTGTTACTTATTTCCTTGGCTTATATATATATATATGTTGTACATGCTTGACCTAGGACCGTGTGACTTACTTATCGTCCGATTAATAGTCGGGTGCCAACACCGTGCGCGGCGTTGTGTATCGTCATCTAGACATGGATACCGAGACCCTATATTCCTCGTAGTTGTCTTATCAAGTACATCATAACCCATGACACTTGACACTATTCATGAGACAGAATCTTCTTGAGATATTCATGGTGATTCTGTATAGGATACAGTTTTATGACATAGACATTATATTCCTAGACATTATATGACTTGCTGCATTAGATATGATCTTACGTGACATGGACATGGGGCCTCGTGGACATGAGACGTATGATTACATTGGGTGGGAAGAGACACACAGGCTACAGGTTGACTATATTGTGCCGGCGTTTCAGTCTCTCGCTGAGCTAGACGACCACATGATATCACTGCTACCAGCTCCCCGACACAGAGCTTGTAGTGGTCTCAGCCTGAGTTCTAGTGCTGCTCTTATCTTGCATATCACTTAGCTGGTTATTTAGTGTTCCCCTATTGTTTTATTTATTGCTGGAGAGACACACAGGCTACAAGTTGACTATATTATGCCGGCGTCTCAGTCTCTCTCCGAGCTAGAAAACTACATGATATCACTGCTACCAGCTCCCCGACACAGAGCTTGTAGTAGTCTCAGCCTGAGTACTGGTGATGTTCTCACTTGCATTTCACATAGATGGTTACATATTTACCCTGTTTATTTTATTGACTATTTCACTGCATTATTATGGCTTGTATTATCTGTACCTTGCTATGTCCCCTGAGGACCTGGATCTGGATTATGTCCCCAGGATTAGCAGACGAGATCGACCCAGAGTTATACAGTACAGGAGCATTAGCAGGAGCAGAAGCAGAAACAAGAGCAGTTACTGGAGTAGTACCAGATTCAGTAGACGAGTGATCACCGAGGTTATCTTCTGAGTATATACTGTTCCATACTCAGTATTGCTGTGGTTATCTTTATTTTTGTATCTTGACAGATGTATCAGACTCATTGTCGGGTTATTTTCCGAGTTTATATTTTATTGAGATATAATCTTGCTTTATGATTCTGATTTTGTTGTATTAATATCTGTGGATGAGATTAGTATATTTAGATCCTTATTGTTGTACTACAGCTTAAGTATGCCCCGATGGATCCATTAAATTGGGTTTGTCCATCGGTGTGTGCTGCTGGCCATTGTCACGTGTCTAGTCCCTCGGTATTTTGGGACTGGGGTATGACAATTCACAAGATAGAACATATGTGTGCTAATTTACTTTGGAAAGGAGAAATTTATGTGATCAGTTGGGAGAAATTGTGCCGGCCCAAGAAAGAGGGGGTGTAGGGTTGAGGTCGCTTACTATGCTTAGGAAAATAGCCTCCTATAAACTGTTCTAGAGATTTCTCTCTGTCAAATCTATCTGGATGGATTGGATCAGGGGAAGGTACTTTCCTAAGGGATTTTTCTGGTCTTCCAAGATCAATAACTGTCACGCCCCGATCTCCCGTAGGAATCGGCCATCCCCGCCTGGCACAAATTACCGTGTCAGCGCTCATGCGGGATGATCATTTCCATGATGTCATGCGAGCCTGGGTTGCGCCCGCACAAGGCAATATCGTTAAAGTTGTGGCTATCATCAAACCAATCATGTAAGCAGCCGAGGGATAATATTACAAACAATAATCCAAACAATAATCCATCTAAGTATACGGAGCAAATCACAAGGTACGAGGTTCTCTGAATACAATGGCACCGTTTCATACATTATGTTCCTCTATACAAAAGCAGCTCAAAATAATCGGTACGGCTCAAGTCATCGAAACCAGATTTTTGGGTCCTGGGGATGAGGCACGACTATCTCTTCCTCGGACGATCCAGCACCTGCGAACAAGCAAACTGTTGGTGGGTCAGCACTTTGGAGAAAGTACTGGTGAGTATAAAATCAACGAACAGAAGCAGCATTCACTAAAACCAACACTAAATAATTATGTTATAAAATATTATATTACTATTAATCTTTCTAGTTTTACCTAGGTTCGTTACATGTAGTACATGAACAGAGTCATATTACTTCTTTTGGAAAGATCTTTGAAAACAGAGTTCATATTCGATACAACCAAGCATACGAGGCAAACAGTTCAAACACGATGTACCAATCAAGGTGTGTGCAGCATGTCTCGTGAGTTATACTCAAAGATTCTAGGGACAATGCACCATCTAGAAACTATCCTTCTATCAAACAAACAAGATGAACTATCTATATGCTTTCGGTCCCTGAGAAACTCAGAATCAGTAGCAAAAATCTAGCTAACTAATGACTCTTTTATCTGATGTTATTAGTAGCCGTGACTCATGGTTTCTCTTCACTAACATAATAGCAGCCGGGACCAAGGTTCAGCTCTACACTAATAGCCATGGTCCGACCGATGCGAATGCATGAAACACTATCAGATAAACTCTATGATGCAGACGAAATAACAAGCAAACCATCTATCTCTTCTCTTCTATCTCTGTGCGGACAAGCTGCCATCTCTCTGAATCAAGTTCAAGCACGAAGTAGTTCTATCAAAACACAAGCGATATGGATACATGTTCAAGCAATCTCTTACACTTTCTTATTAGCATAACAATGGTTCTTCTATTGATAAGCATTCAAGTTCTCTAGTTAAGCAAGCAGTTCTATTATTCATGAAATGGAAACAATAATCTTCTTAGCAACATGCATTTTAAAACTCAGATTCATTATTAAGTCGTGCAAGAATCAGAGAACGAAGTTCTGTCCACTCACCTAGATTAATCGTCTTCTGGTTCAACAAGGAGCTCTTAAGGAAGATATCATTTTTGAGTCAGCAAACCATATCTCTTGTATATAGTGCAACGCGGAGCGGAGCACTACATACTTACCCACCAAGAAAAAGTTTTGTCCTCGAAACTTCAAGGAGAAACTCTCAATATCCAGAGCAGCAATAGTCCTCACCCCTCACCATCCTTAATCGAAAACTCTAGCAAACCATAAGCACGAAAGCATAACTCTAAAGCAACAAATCAAATCCAGAAAACTTTTGCACATATCTTTGAGAATATCTATGGACTTATTGTATGGAACTCTCAACTCAGCAATGATATCAATGCACAAGGAATCGTCATCTAAGAACAACAGCGAAATGGGCGTAAGGCCAGAGGATCGAGTTGCTCTGATACCATTCTATCATGCTCTGATCTCCCGTAGGAATCGGCCGTCCCTGCCGGGCATGAATCATCATACCAGCGTTCTCGTGGGACGATCGTTTCTATCGGGACATATTATCGTGCGAGCCTGGAGTTGCGTTCGCACAAGGCAACATCGTTAAAGTTGTGGCTATCATCGAACCGATCGAGTACTCAGCGGAGGGACAGTATTGCAAAAAATAATCCATCTAAGTATACATGACAAATCATAAGGCACGAGGTTCTTTGAATACAATAACATCGTTCCATACATTATGTCCCTCTATACAAAAGAATCTCAAAACAATCGATACGGCTCAAGGCATAAAAACCAAAATTTTGTGTCCTGGGATGAGGCACGACTATCGCTTCCTCGGACGATCCAACACCTGCGAACAAGCAAACTGTTAGTAGGTCAGCACTTTGGAGAAAGTACTGGTGAGTATAAAATCAACGAACAGAAGCAACATTCACTAAAACCAACACTAAGTAATTATGTTATAAATTATTATATTACTAGTGATCTTTCTAGTTTTTTTTAGGTTTGTTATATGTAGTACATGAATGAAGTCATATTACTTCTTTTGGAATCATCTTTGAAAACAGAGTTAATGTTCGATACAACCAAGCATAAGAAGCAAACAGTTCAAGCGCGATGTACCAATCTGGGTGTGCGCAACATGTCTCGTGAGCTATACTCAAAGACTCTAGGGATAATGCACCATCTAGAAACTATTCTTCTATCAAGCAAACAAGATAAACTATCTATATGCTTTCGATCCCCAAGAAACTCGGGATCAGTAGCAAAAATTTAGCTAACTAATGACTCTTTTATCTGATGCTATTAGTAGCTGTGACTCGTGATTTCTCTTCACTAACATAATAGCAGCCGGGACCAAGGTTCAGCTCTGCACTAATGGTCTTTATATGACCGATGTGAATGCATGAAATACTATCAGATAAATTCTACGATGCAGACGAAATGAATAAGCAGACCATCTATCTCTTCTCTTCTATCTCTGTGCGGACAAGCCGCCATCTCTCTGAATCAAGTTCAAGCATGGAGTAGTTATATCAAAACACAAGAAATATCGAGACATGTTCAAGAAATCTCTTTCTTATTAGCATAGCAATGGTTCTTCTATTGACAAGCATTCAAGTTCTCTAGTTAAGCAGGCAGTTCTATTATTCATGCAACGGAAACAATAATCTTCTTAGCAACATGAATTTTAAAACTCAGATTCATTATTAAGTCATGCAAGAATCAGAGAACGAAGTTCTGTCCACTCACTTTCGTCTTCTGGTTCAACAAGGAGCTCTTAAGGAAGATATTCTTTTTGAGTCAGCAAACCGATATCTCTTGTACATAGTGCCAACGCGGAGCGGGACACTACAATAACAACTTCTCGGTGATGGTTAAAATGCTCCTGGGGTTGAGGAGCTTGGTTAAACCTAGAATTACTAGGGTTATTTTTTCTAAAAATTAGACTAGTTTGTAGCATGATCATTGGATCAACCATACCAGCCTGATTGATAGAGAGGGATGGCACGTATACGAGATAAGGGGATCTACTGAATAAGTTAATTGTCTTATCTAGGAGGGAGCGTAAAACTTACAAGGTCGGTTGATAGAGGCTGCTCATGCAGTTGATATTCGAGAAGTGGAGATAGACATGTTGGGCACGAAGGATTACTGGATGTGAGAGAAAATTGATAAAGGTATTTTCTGCTTTCGGAAGGCCTTCAACCAAATCAGGAGCAAAAATTCAGACGTGGATTGGGCAGAACTGGTTTGTACTAAAGGATGAGCAGTTAAGAACTCCCTATGTCTATATAAGGTGATCCGTAATCGACTACTCACTAGAGACCGTCTGAGCAGGTTTGGTGTGGACTGTCCAGATAATAAATGTTACTTATCTGGGTATATGGATGAGACCAGGGACCACATTTTTTTATGTGACTTTGTTTGGGAGATCTGGAATAAATTTTGCAGATGCTTTGGACTTCCGGCTACGCAGAATAAGGACATATTGTCAGTCTTGAATGAGGTCAGAACTCAAAAAAATAAAGGACCAATAGCATATATGCGACTACGGATGATTCTAGGTACGGTGGTATGGCATGTGTGGAGGGAACGAAACCAACGTATCTTTGAGGGACTGGCTACCAGTATTATTATTGTACAAAGACAAATATAAGCTGATATAAATATCATAAACCCAAGATGAATTTATTTTGTGTCTTGGTTGGGATGATAGTGTTTTAATATCTTATTTTTTCATTAATATTTACCTTCTTCAAATATATATATATATATATATATATATATATATATATATATATATATATATATATATGGAAGAGGTAATTGTGTTACAGACTCCTGGCCCGAAGGCCTACAAACTCGACCCGAATGCCCTACACATCCCGGCCCGAAGGCCCGCACCCGCACCGCACCACTACTCACATTAATTCTTCCACAGAAAATTTAATGTGCTTCTCCCGTTGCTCGAACCCGCAACCTCTTGGGGGGATATGCCTCACTCTAACCACTTGAGCTACAGGTCCTTGACATATATATATATATATATATATATATAAAGGAAAGGAAGGAGGGCGGGGGGGGGGGGGGGGGGCGCATTTGAATTTGGGTGGGTTGGAGCCCACTCCATCCTCTAGGTAGGTCTGTCTTTGCTCTCCATCATCCCTTTAGTCTTCAATAATAGTTCCACTTAGGATACTCTACTTTGGTAAGGTTTGTTAAGGGTGTTAAGGGTGCATTTAGGAACAAAAAAGAGAACAAAAAACTAAAGTCTTGATAAAATTAGGCCTCCAAATTCTAAAAAACGAAAGTGTAGTGCGTTTGGAACTACTTTTAGCATTGAACAAAATTCTATTTTTAACTCTAAAAAAGTAGAGTTAGCAAAACTTCAATTGATTCAAATATCATGAAACTCCATTCTAAACTCTATTTTGTTATTCTTTTTCTTTTCTTTTTATAAAACTCAAATACTAGATCCAAACAATCAACCCTCTGATAACTTAAATGAAAATCCAATTTTATCAATAAAGTTTCATCATTTCAAATTCCGATTCCAAATCTTAAATTTTCAAATTAAATCTAACTACATTTTAGTAAGCTTTATTCTTAAACTGTTTTGGCATATTTATGATACTTTGAACCCTTTGCTTTAATATACTTAACCAACTTGTGTATCTCCTTACAATAATAGTAATGATAAATAAATAAATAAATAAATAAATAAAGTCCAATTGCCAAAAGTTAAGACTGAAACAATATGAATATTGAGATTTTAATGTCATCTTCACATTCTCTATTATAACACCTAACCACTAATTTAGATATAGTCTTACTGTAATTCTGAAATCACCATTAACTCTATTATTATTATTATTATTATTATTATTATTATTATTATTATATTAAACACACATGAAAAAAATATCATCATTCCACATTAATTTGTAGATTATATTAGTTCATTCAAAAATTATCCAGTTAGTTATGTTGGCCACAGAAAGGATGTGGAAGCGATGCAAATCTAACTGAAGATAACGAACCACCGTCTAACACAAGTATCAAGACAGATCAAATACAATATATATATGTTCGGTGACTATGTCACCATGACAAATCTAAGTCTATATAACTTCCAACAACATACACGATTGATACAAAATATGTTTAACCCTTTCTCCAAAAGTTCAACCACATCACCATACTTAAGAAGTAAGCAAAAGATTACAATGAAACCACTCACTCAACCTTATGATGATCTCCCTGAATGAAAAAGACGGCTCTTTGAACAAATATTATATTCAGACTATCTCAAATGGAAAGTCCTAAGAGCAAATGACGAACATTCTGCTAGATTTTTGCGGACATGCACCATTGATTCTCTTATATGAGCTTATTGTTGGCAAACCTCCTTCAACCACTATAAATAGGTTAAGAAACCTAATTTAGGGTTTAAGAAACTTCTAACATAGCTCAACACTAATCATGGTCTTCCAAATTTGATCACTGGGTCAAATTAAATGCTGACATGATCCGCGTCTGAACTGTTCATTGACATGCAGTCTACCACGTTATACATGTACTGCTAGGCAAACAAAATCGATTCTTGAAATAAATTGGTATACTACAGTATATCGTCGCTGTTATTTTTTGCTCAGATTGAGCCCCATTCAGCCATCGATCCTCAATCGTCTTTGCCACAACTTTCATCGACATCCAGACTATCCTTCCAGACACCTCAAATCGAGACTAGACCCCAATATTCTCTCTCAAGTCTGATATGACCATGTTGACTCCATGGCTCCTCAACTAGACTCCATATATATCGTTTCGCTGTAGAGTTCATGCTCTCCCTTGTTATTGATCTCCGATCCTCCGGGATGATGTGTATCTTCCTTTGTTTTTATCTCCTCGACCACAACGTCGACGCTAGCTGTCATACATAGTACCTTTTTTACTACTGGGATCTCACAGACATCAATAACTCGGCCAAGACCAAAGTCCCTGACGACCAGTCTCGCCATAAATCTCGGCTGCATGTCACGACTTTTGTCTTCCACTGAAATATGCTCACATTCCGATGAGCTTCTTTATCCTTAGCGGGCCGAACCAAGCTGACGATGTGATTTCCTTGAGATTCAAGATCATGGATTTGCCCAATTTTGTGTCCGACACTGATGTTTCTCCATACACATGCGTCCTTGAGCAGAGTATCATATAATGTGCACTCTGTCGATGACCCACGGTTTCCCTGAAATTGTGCAAATGAAGATGTATCCACCTCAGATTGAGTTTGATGCACACTATGATCTCCTTCCTAGGTTCGAACTACTGGAATCAATATCGCTTTATTAAATTTTGGTAAACCATGTCACCAAAATAGGATTCGTAGAACAATTCCCACATGTAGACCGACAAACTAGCATGGGACTGACAGACTGATCCTCAAACTTTGACTCATCTTCATTCGTAGCTTTATCTCGACAAACCGAATCTTATGTATCAATCAAATTATGTCGAAGACCTCCCCCCCCCCTCACCAAGTTTCCAACGATCCATAAACTCCTATCAAATATCATTCGAGCCTCCATCCGGTGTTTGGGGCTTGTTTGTACACCTTAGTATCTTGAGACTTTTCATACCACAACATATATCTCCTTAAGCCAATAGTTATAAATCCTTCGTAAGATTTTAATCTTTATCTTCAAACATACTGCGACAGTCATCATCTGTCAACTTTTCTACCGAAACCATATTGTAGCACAAACTCGATACATAACGAACCCTCTTGTGAACGAGCTTCTCATCAAGCTTTGTTTTCAAGTGCACTCCATCGATGTCCACAACTGTAGTCGTTCCCTTGTCGTCCATCTTCACATGTTCAAACCTAGCGCTTCAGTATGACGTAAAGATCATCCTCTACGGAATGACGTGATACGACGTTCCCGTATCTAAGATCTAATCATTGTTATAACATATGTCACAAGGTTCATGTGCATCGGTTGCTGCTATGTGAGATTTATCATATCAATGAAATCCACATGATCATCCTTATCTTTAGGATTCTCATTTTTTAGCTTCATGTTGTTCCTTTTAAAATGACCACTTTTGCCACAATGATAACCGTCTTCCTTGGGGTCCACACTCGTAAGATCCCAAGAACTCTCTCATAATCTCGCATATGATCTGAGTCTTCCTTTCATGTACGAAGTTACCAGAGCGGACTCCTGTGACGGTTCTATCTGCTTATGCTGGATATTCTAGTTCAATAAACTAATTTTTTCTACCTCCATCGTGACAACTCCATCAGGCGTAGAGTTATTCATAAACACCACCAACTTCTTCCTACTTTTTGACATAAAACTCAAAAATAACATGGCATGAAGCTCATCATCAATCACCATCTTCATCGTCGATGTTTGATTGATGATACCATGAACCTCATTCAGATATTGTGCCATTGAGGCACCCTCTGTGTACTTTCAGTTAACGAGTTGGTGAATAAGAAATCTTTTTGCCAGCCATCTTTCGTCCGTACAACGAAAGTAACTTTTCCTATAATGCTTTTGTCGAATTCTCCATGGACACTTAATGAAAAGTCGAATCGTCCAGTTATTGATAGATGAATCCAATGTCCTTACGATCCTATTTTTTCAGTTATCAGCAGATTTGTCTGATGTTTTGGTGTTGTCGTCTCTAAAGAACCATGTAAATTTTTGCACCAAAGTAGATCCTTCATCCTTAGTTTCCAAATCGTCTGGTTCTCCCCTATGAGGATAATCATACGTATGGTTATCTCCTCCGTAGACATGGTTGCATCTTTCCTCTCGAGAAGCTGGCTCTGATACCAATTCTTGGCCACAGAACGGACGCGAAAGCGATTCTAACCCACCTAAAGATAATGAACCACCCTCTAACACAAGCATCAAGACAGATCAAACATTGTATTTGTTCGATGACTATGTTATCTGGACAAATCACAATCTATATAACCTCAAACAAGATGCAAGATTGATACAAAATATGTTGAACCCTTTGTCCAGAAGTTCAACTCACTCACCAAACTTAAGAAGAAAGCAGAATATTACAATGAAACCACTCACCCAACCATGTGATGATCTTCCTGAACGAAGAAGACGACTCTACAAGCATCTCCTCTTCCAACTTCTCGAATGACGAGCACTAAAAATAAAGTACGTACATTCTTTTAGATTTTTGTTGACTTGCACCCTTAAATCTTCCGTATGAGTTTTTTGTTGGCAACTCCCCTCAACCTCTATAAATAGGTTAAGAAATATAATTTAGGGTTTAGAAAAATCCTAAAATAGTCCAGCACTAATCATTGCCATCCAGATTTGATTATACGATCAAATTAAATGCTGACATGGGCTCGCGTCTGAACTGTTCGTCGACAAACAGAACTAATTTTGGAACCAAACCGGTATACCGCCGGTATACTGCGATATATCGTCACTACTATTTTTGTTCAATTTGAGTCCGATTCTGCCACCGATCCTTTGTATTTTTTATCGTAACTCTTCTCGACACTTCACGATATGACTATCCTTCCAGACACCACGAATCAGATTGGACCATACTATTTTATGTTTTTGCTTCTCGTGTACTCATCAATCATCACAAATTTTAAACATGTCCGATGTTTAATTACGTTCAAGTTGCATGAATGGTTGATAATTTGTCAAGTCCATATTATTGAAATTGAGCACATGGACACCAAAGATTTGTCGACACTGATGCTCAAGTCATGTGTTGACACTATTAAATATTATTGTTAATAGAACGTTATAGGTACATAATGCAAATTATATACTACAAAATTAGCAAACACGTATGTTCTCTATGATCAAGTCAATTAGGAAAAGGGAATACAATGTGGTTGTGGTGATACAAAAGAATATTGGTCAAATAATTGTCACGTAGTTGAACTCTCTAAAACCTAGGCATATGTATCCAATCTTTTATTTTATGTTACTTACGTATGTGCACACATCAAGTTAATTAGTTTATTGGAGAGTTACGTTCTTTTAAATATATGTCAACGTCTCAGCTGGATTTGATCTGAATTTAAATTTTCCTTGTTGTCTCGTATAAACATGATACCAATTTCTTTTATATTGGCAATGCTAAAATCCCTGTCAGATCCCTCCTACTTGTAAAATATAATTTTGTTAGAATATGGATATAAAATTCATAATTTTTTTCTTACACTCTAGAATTTTGATACAATATTATTAACTTTAACATTCTAACAAAACAATCCAAATTCCTTCTAAAGCATGACGCATCTAGTTCTCTACCTTTTAAATCTTTACTCTTATAACTAGACTTCAAAACGGTTCAAAAGTGAACCGTCTAAGTCATTTATAAATTTTCAACCATTTATTTAAAAAAATTAATATTACGTAAAAAAATTAATTTGTTATAAATATCTTCATGGAAAATCAAACTTAACCAACCAAGAAGAATACATCACACCTTAACCACATAAGCTAAAAAAGATGTTTGGCTATAGTTATATAATATTATGTAGTTAAACAATTAGTTAAAATTTATTTATTTATTATTTTTAATTACGTGAGGATATACATACAGCTTAGACGGCTAGCTTTTTAAGACTTTTTATAAAAAGTAGAGGTATATCCTTAACAAATATAATTAAAATATATTTAAATATTTAAACTATTTTACAATAATATTAGAAAAAAAATCTTTACCACGTGCATTTACTAGTTATCTATAGTTAGGTTATATTAGAAGGCCCTTTATAACTTACAGAAAATTTGTTGTACATAAAATACAGAAAATTTTTACAGAAATTTTGGCTTGCCAAATACAACCAAGTTCGCAAAAATCTGACGATGAATTTTTTTGGTTTGTTTTCGTTTATTTTTTTTTTAGGTTTTTCTGTGTTGGTTTTTTGGGATAGTTGGGTTTGAAATTTTTTTTTTTTTGTTGTTGTTGGTTTTATAAAAAATTAACCAATAGATTTTCTAAAGACAATTTAAAATTAACTAAAATATTTTTCAAATATTAGATACGACATCTGTTATCATTCAAAATATAATTTTAGAAATAGCAACCATTTGATTATTATCTATACTAATTGTTATTATCTATACTAATATAATTTTGAAAATATAATTATTTTCTATACTAATTTGTTAAATAGCAACTATTTTGATTAAATCAAAATCTATTATTAGTTAAATTTTATTTTTTATACTAATTTTTCATTACCAATACTAATATGAATGATAACCGTTTGGTTAAATCAAAATATAATTTGTTATCAAAATATACTAATATGAATGATAACCGTTTGTTATTATCTATACTAATTTTTTATTATCTAACTAAACACATATTCAAAATTTAAAACATATATTTATGAGAAATCATAATTAAAATAGATATCACAATAAAACAAATAATAAAATAATTATTTATTATCTATATAATTAATTTAAATAAATTTTGTGTACAAATAATAATAAATTATCTTTTAGTGATATGAAAGAAAAATATAATATTGATAATAATATTAATCAATAGATTTTGTTATCATTCATATTAGTATAGATAATAACAAATTAGTATAGATAATAAAAAAATTCGTAAATAATATTACCGAAAGTAAAATTTGGAGGTCGAAACATCATTTTTTCTGATTCTAAAAGTTTTCGGAGTCAGTCAAATGGTGAAACAGTTCATCCCGTAGTACTTTTTGATACGATCATCTTGGCACAAACTGGACCTTGTTTCGATCTCTCAGTGAAAAGTTAAGATACTTTAAAGTTTTAAATTTTATATTTTTGCCTGTAAGATGTGCGTCTTGCTTCAGATAAATTTTTTTCTACACAAATTGTGTGACTCTCGTCGAAAATATACAAATCGACATATTGTTTGACGAAAAATAATTTTCAAACAAATAGTTATGGCCGCTCGAAGTCTGCTCGACGGCAGACGTAATATTCTAACGGCAGATTTTTTTTTTAATTTTTGGTTATTTAATGATAGCATATACTTTTTTTTCGATTTTAAATTTTATTTTTTTAAATTTATTTAAAAAATTTATTGCTACAACAACTTTTTTTTACAAAGAACTAAACCTAAATAAAACTAAACAACAGTACTCTTTAAAAAAAAAACCAAACCAGAAAAAAAACCAAACCCAATTATCCTAAAAAAATCAACAAATAAAAAACATAAAAAACAAACCAAACCAAAAGAAAAAACCAAAAAAAAAACCACTGTCAGATTTTGGCCAACTTAGTTGTATTTGGCAATGCCAAATTTTCGCCACCCCTGTTGGCGTAAATTTTACAAATATAAAAAAAAAATTATTTTTTGCAGATTTTTCCCATTCCTCGCGAAAAGTTTCGTGACTTCAATTTTTTTCAAAATATTTTCGTTTTAGTTCATTTATTTAAAATTATTTTCTGTACATCAAATTTTCTGTATAACTTACTAGTTATCTGCATGTAAAAAATAATCATCTGCTATTGAAAATAGTTAAAATGAAATTATATTTTAATTAAGATTTATTATAAATATATTTCTATTTAATTATATTTTTATAGACATGTTTATATCTTAATTAAAATTTGTTATATATATATACGTACATGATAGATAATATCAAACTATTTAAGATTTTTTTAATTTTTAATTACGTAAGTATATACATATGACTCATTTGGTTCGCGAAAAGGTAAGAAAATAAAATCAATTCTTCATCTTTACTTTTCTTTGGTAAATTGCAATTACTATTAAAAAAAAATCGGTGTTTGGAAAGGTCTAAAAAATTGGAAAGAAAAGTGAATAATTGGAGGTGAAAAAGTGAATCCATGGGACGAGTGAATGAATTATTTTCTCTCCTATTTTCCTTTTGTTGGTGTTATTTCCTTTGGAGTAGTAAAGATAGCCCCACATTGGCTACACCACTAAGTGGATATCTCAATATAATACTTTGTATGAGTCGAGGTGTGCACATGGGGTGTGGTGGGGCACATGTGTGCCATATGGGTGTATTTTTCTAGGAGAAAAAATGATTAACTCCTCATGAAAGCATTTATGCTTTTTGTCATGCTCGTGAAATTATTTCCATAGGAACTAAGCCCCAAAGGGGTTTAACGACTCGGACTTGTGAGCATTTGATGTGCTCGCACTACTAGAATAAGCGGGATTAGCGACGTATTTTAGCGACTCCTAGTAAAAACGTCGCTAAATTAGCGACTCGGTACAAATCGTCGCTAGGCGTCGCTAAATGGCGATATTTAGCGACGTTTAGCGACTTTTATTAAGATTTTAAAAGAATAGTCGCTATAAGTTCAATTAAGGTCGCTAAACGTCGCTAATATATCTGATTTAGCGACGTTTAGCGTCGTAATTAGCGACGTATCTATCAAAAATATTTAGCAACGTATGTAGCGACGTCTTTGACGTCGCTAATTTTTATTTTAGCGACGTTGTTATTTGACGTCGCTAAACGTCGCTAAATTTTGGTTAATTAGGGCTCAGTTTTCTTGTCTTCACCTGTCGAAATTTTTGAAATCGTTTCGATTTCCCCCGCCCCCCCCTCCGGCGATCGGGTCTCCACGGCTGCGCCCCCCCTCTCCGGTGACCGGGTCTCCACGGCATCCCCCTCCTCCTCCTCGAGCTCTAGGTAATCTCTCTCTCTCTCTCATGTGACACAAGACACACACACAGAAGCAGACACACACACGACACACACACACGACACACACACAGACGCAGACACACACACACAGACGCAGACACACATACGACACACACACACGACACACACACACAGACGCAGACACACACACGACACACACACAGACGCAGACACACACACACACAGACGCAGACACACACACGACACACACACACGACACACACACATAGACGCAGACACACACACAGACGCAGATTAAGGTTAGGTTTAGGGTTAGGGCTAGGGTTAGGGTTAGGGTTAGGGTTAGGGTTTAGGGTTAGGTTTAGGGTTAGGGCTAGGGTTAGGGTTAGGGTTAGGGTTATGGTTCTGGATAGTTGGCTCTCGGATGTCTTGTAGAAGAAGAACTTGTATCAGTTAGGCAAGTGTAACTTTTTGGTGATGCCCACCTTTTTCTAGCTCTCTATCAATTGTTTTGGTTGATGCTATCGATTGGTTGCAGTGCTACTAAATTCAAGTCTTGCTTTTGTTTCAACAGCTGCTGATGTGCATTTTTTCTGTATATTGTAGTGCATTAGCTATAGGTGTCTTCTCTGTGTTTAATTATAATATTTCAGTACCTGTGTCATCTGATACCTAAGTTCTACAATTACCTCAGTATATCCTGACTTTTAGGATACACCAGTTATGTGCATATATGTTCTACAATTACCTCAGTATATGTTTTCTCCACAACAAAGTTGCATTTGTTCAATTCAGTGAATTCACGGTACTTGGTGTTTCTCCCTATTCAGAACCTGCATCAAGAAACCTTCATATTCGGCTATTCATGAGATGATTCAAATATCACCAGTTATTTTTATATGTATAATTTGATTGCCAATATAAGAGTGACATTTCCAACAAAATAGTACTAGAGAATAGCCATTAATGTTCATAGCAAAATATTTACAGAACATTCATGACATGAGTGTGTAATTGGGATGTAAATTCATACTTGACAAACGTAGTATTTTTTGCTAGTGACAAAAATTAGGATACATAGTGCTTCAAAACGTTATAGAAGAACACAACTCAATAAATATCTGAAACTCATTCTTTATTTTGTCAAGAATGACAAATTTAACACCTGAATTAAGATATCATGTGGTAATGAATATAATTGTGTAATATTGACTAATTGTTTATTTATTTAGTTCAGTATGCATAATTATTTTGTCATTCTTTATTTAGTTCAAAAATGAGATATTTTATTTCTGGGAAGAAGGAAAGAAGAGACCCATATCTGTCTTTCAGTATGCATAATTATTTTATGTCAATCATCTAATTCTTCCGTTCCGGTCCAATAGCTAATTCTTTGCTAATTCTTTGTTTTCATCTATCTTACCAGATGGCACCCAAGAGAGCGACACCTCCTACTGTTAAGGAGGAAGTGATGCCTCCTACTGTTAAGGAGGAAGTGATGCCTCCTACTATTAAGGAGGAAGAGATACCACCTGCGGGGAGTTCCAGTCACCCAGCACCCATAGCGGAGCTTGATAACATAAACGCTATTTATGTGCAGTATTTGAGGGACTGGTATCTGCTCCGTTTTGGAAATCCTCGAGATTGATACTATAATGTTTCATATACTTATATATTATGCATTTTGTGTTACTGTGATACTCTGATACTTATATATTATGTATTTTGTGATGCTGTTTATGCCCATTTTGTGTGACTGTGATACTGTGATACTTTTATGACTGTGATACTTATATTGTCTGTCTATAATATTTGTGTGTATTAATTGTATGCCTGTGATACTTTTATTCATATTAAATATTGTTAATCCGGTGTTGAGTGTTCCACCGAAGGGGTCGGCGAACCCATAGAATTCAACGGAGGGTTGCTCCGGGTCTATTTTTAATTAAAAATTTATAAATTGCAGGAATAATAGTTTGGAACAATTCAGTTTTTGTTTTTGTTTTTTTTAATTTAGCGACGTATTTAGCGACATTTAGCAACGTCTAGCGACATTTTTATAAGTCGCTAATTAGCGACGTGTCATTAGCCGTCGCTAACGACATCGCTAAACGTCGCTAAATATGTCGCTGTACGTCGCAAATTGTTGACATGGCAGTACTGCCAGGTCATTAAAGACGTCGCTGTTACGTCGCTATATAAGTCGCTAATGAGCGACGTTTAGCGACTTTAAGAAACGTCGCTATTTCGTGACGCCGCGTCGCTAAACGTCGCTACATTTAGCGACTCAATAAAGTCGCTAAAAAACGTCGGCATAGCGACGTTTAGCGACATTTTTTTGTTCAGCGACTTGGTTTCTTCCGACTAAGTTAAAACGTCGCTAATTACGTCGCTAAACGTGTTTAGCGACTTTTTTTGTCATTTGGCGACGTTTTTAGGCGTCGCTAATTTGACTATTTTTGGTAGTGTCGGATATGCGCGAGTTGCATGCGCGGTCGTATGCGGGGTCGCATGCATGGCCGCATGGTTAGCCACACACGGGGTCACATGCGTGGCCGCATGAGCTGCTGTTGGGGTTGTCGCTTGGGCTGCCGCATAAGCTGCTGCTTGGGCTTTCGCATGGGATCTGCTGCTTGGGCTGCCGCATGAGCTGCTGCTTGGGCTGCCACATAGGCTGCCGCTTGGGCTGCTGCACAGGCTGCAGCATGGTCTGCTGCTTGACTTGCCGCATGCTCTGCGGTTTGCGCTGCTTCGTAAGCGGCTGCATGCGAGGTTCCTTGTGTGGCCGCTGCTTTCAAATATATTTGAACGGTTATGGAAAGATATGGACAGTTATTTAGATCCGTTTTTTGTGGGATTTAAAATTAATTCGTACCTATCTTTTAGGAATTCACAATTAATTTGTTCCTATCATTCCGTAACTAATGGACGGCTAAGGTTTCCACCATCTCTTTATAAATATTTACTTCGTGCCTCTTTGAGAACTTACTTCAAAAATTAGGAGACGAAGAGAGTTGCAGCTGCTGCTGTCGCCGCCATTGGAGTCTAGAAAGTTAGTGCGAGTCCGGAAAAGAGGTGACAGCGAGCATTCCAAAATTTCTACGTGTTGCTGGTTCCTGGAAGCAGATCGTATGGGGGCGAGTCTTGCTTTGAGCAACGGTGATCTTTATCACCCCAGCAAGCATATTTTATTCTTCTTATTTCTTTTCTCTTCTGCTAGTTATAATTCTCTTCTGTCCATCTATATTTGTGAGTGTAAGAAATAACGTGAAGTTTTTTTTTGATTCCTTTGTAATCTTGAGAGCAAGTTGTATTCAGAATATTTATATAGTTATTTGTGGTGATCGAGAAAAGTCAGAGTGAGAACTTTTGTGTGAACGTCTGATCTCGACCACGCATTCTTTCATCTTTGGCTAAGCCTCGGGAATAACAATCTCAAAGCAAGATCCAAAGAAAGATGGAGGACTTCCGATCAAGTCTTCTGGACAAAAGTTTTCATAAACTTGAGAAGATTGAGGGAATTCATTTCGAACATTTGGATGAGGGAATGAGTCATTTGTCAAATGTTGAAAGTGATTTATCGGAACCTACCATTCCCGAGGATGGATGAGATAGCGTCTGAAGGATGCGCATTCCAGATGGAAGAAAGATTGCAAAGGATTGCAGAGTATGCGCACAAAGGGCAGACCTTGGCGCATGGAAGAACTTGGCGTATAGCAAGACTTGGCCCATGGAAGCGCATTGGAGGTCTTGGCGTCTTGGCGCATGGTGGCTTATGCGCATGGATTGGCGCATGGTGGCCTATGTACGTGAAGGTCATAGCACAATATAGGACTTGATGCATAGCTGAAATTGGAACTTGACAGTAGAACCAATCCGAACCAATATAGCAAGGTATAACTAAACTTGGTTCCTTTGATTACTTAACTTGGTTGCTATGATTGTGCAGGTTAAGTCCTATGGCGTGGTTGTTGACCAGTGGATGAAAACTGGTGCATCAAGCCACATGTGCTTTAGGAAGAACTGTTGATCAAGGTTGAACCATTCAGTGGTGAAGGTCTTGATGGCAAGAAAGGATCAACCAGAGGATCTGGAGATTGGGACAATGGTTCTAAACTTCGAGAAGTTATAGTCAAAGGAGTGCGTATATCAACGTACCAGTGATTACCAAGGACCTACTCTCAGGAAGTCTGGTACAGAATTAAAAGTGAACATCCATAATCGCCAGATGATGATATGTTGGCAGCAGACATACTTTGAAACAAGGAGTTTAGTATCAAATGGAAGTTCGAGCTTCTGCTTGTGAGAAAAATCGCATTGTAAAAGTTGTGGACCCCAGACTAGGACATGTACTTCGTATTACAAGATGTCTAGTCTAGGATTTATCTTCAATTATGGGGAGAAGGAGGTGAATGTAAACCCCCTGAAATTTAGATAAGAATATTTTAGTAATTTTGTTATAAGTTATAGATCATTAAAACAATTTCTAGAACTTAGAAACCCTTTAGTGTAGTCTAAATGCCAGGCAACACTAGATTTTTATTTTCAACCAACTTTGCATAATAGGCTTAGCTGAGCCAATTAGGCTTATGACACACATGTCACACATAATTATACAAACCTATACTTCATTTTGGTCGCACAACAACCGCGATGCTTGTTCACTCAAAATATGACACTTGGACACTTTTTCGTTGCGGTTAATTTAGACGAGCAATATGAACCCAAATTTTGATACTGACCTTTATAACCCCTAATCTAACACCACTAACTATGCACATGATATTTGTGTCATATTTATTTGAGTCCCCGTTGGCTCCAAAAATAATATAGAAATACCGTACATTTTAATTAGTAAAAAATGACCCTTTTTTATTAATTGCACATGACCGAGCCCGAACCCCCAACTTGAACCCTCAAACTAACTTGACTAACTCATACACAATACCAAACAACCATCCCCTACCTTTCTACACACCAAATACCATTTTTTCACACCAAATTATATTTTTACACTATTTAAATTCAAATTCATCTTTTACCCAAAATAGCATGAACCTTGGACTAGTTTAGCTTAAAATGAACCTTGTACATACATGCATGGAGGGGGGAGGACCAACCGCAGCCAAGGGAGAGTAGTGGTCGGGTTCCCATGGAATATTACTTTGGACCCTTGGTTATTAGCATGTAACATTTAACTTTTTACCTCCCTTCTTTACTACATGTAGTTATAGCTCATTGGGAATGAAACCCCCTCCTTAAACCGTTCGGGCTAGCTCTTCATCCCCAACAGAAACCTCCCCTTTCTCATCTCCTTCTCTTCTTTTTCTCCATATCTCCTTCTTCCTCCTCCACCTCCTAGAGCTTTGGTCGATTCTTTCCACAAATCGAGAAGTACCTCCACCTCCACCCGAGCTAGTAGGCCAACCACCCTTGGTGCAACCCACGGTTGGCAGCAGCCTCCCCTTAATTTCAGACCTTGGGGAGCCCCTCCATTACCTCTTGGAACTCCTTCCTCGAGCCTAGGCCGATCCTAGTGGTGGTGCAACTCTCCCGGAGGTCGAAAACGTCGCCGGAGTCCAAACACCTTCATCAACACCAAGTTGTGGTAAACCTCTTCATCCTCTTCTTTCCTTATGATGTTATAGTTGTAAGAAGATCTGAAAACATCTATATTAAATCTATGAACCACCTTCCCTATGTGTTTGACCCATGCGCTAAGCCTATATTGCATGTACATGCTTCATATATGTTGTCATGAGGAAAATGAGTTGTTGCACTATAGTTGTTTTAATTTCAGAATTATATAGTTAATATTCAGAATAATATAAATAAATTTCAGAATATATACATATTAAAATGAGCATTTTGTGGTTTAAAAGTATAAATTTCAGAATATATACATATTAATTTCAGAATTATATAGTTAATGTACATGCTTCATAGATTATGTCCCCAGGTATAACAGAGGACGATTACCCCAAGGTTTACTGGACAGGAGCTGACGTTGGAGCAGTACTGGCACCAGAGGACGAGGTTGTGCCAAAGAATTTCTCCTGAGTACTTAATTATCTATTTAGTTATTTATGCTTAGTATTATTTTATATTTTGACTTGAACTTATGGACATAATTATTTGGTGTTATTTCTCTTTTCTTTATTGTGACGGGTTGTTCCCCGAGACACTACTTATTTGGACTTGATGATGGACTGTTTTCTGTTATCTATTATCTTGACTGGTCTATTATATTGTATTGTGATTATTTTCTATGGATGAGATTAGAGTTATACTGAGATAGATAATGTAGACTTGTATTTATATTTATTACAACTTAAGTGCACTATAACGGGTCCATTAAATCGGGTTGCCCATTGGATTTGTGCTGCTGGCCATTGCCACGTGGCTAGTCCTTTAGTATTTTGGGACTGGGACATGACATAGTTTTTATTGTGGCCCATGCAGGTCACCAATATATTATTTTGGATTCCAATTACAGAACCGAGCAAGTATGCAAACTAGGATTGAATAAATTATAGGATCTCATCCACTTGTTGACTTGTTCTTGATCTTTATATCGAATTCAAAATAATTCCTTGAGTTGCATCATGCTTGATTCCTCTGTGCGACTCTTATAGTTTACTTTATATGCAGGGTAATGGATCCATGAACTAGTGACGATACTGCCATGAGAACCCCACCGAGTGCGGTGATTACTTATGACGACGGGGTGACACCATTGGGTGGAAATCCATCCATTCAATAAAGCAACCCGGCTGATCAATATGCCTCGAGGTTTCGGAGAGATGACATTCCACCACCACCGTAATTCACTCTACCGATGCCAGGTTTTCCGCCAGGGAAGCCTATGGATAGACAGCATCTATTCAGATGTTCTATGCAATGATGCAAGATCAACAGCAAACTCAGTAAGAGGCTCAACAATACCAAACAGAGAACCTGAGGAACAGTATAGTGACCGCACTGGAGCAGGCAACCCCACCAGCTAGACGGCCATCAACGGGATCTATCACTAATTTTTGCCAGCTGAAGCCCCATATTTTTTGGTAAGGAGGAGCCCACTGAAGTTCATGAGTGGCTCACAAACACTCAACACTAATTGGAAGCAGCTGGCCTTCCGAGGGGGTGTTGGATGACTGTCGTTAGGATGCAGTTGATGGGCAATGCACATAATTGGGGCTATCTGAGGAGAAACAGCTCGGATCAGACCGAGTTACTTGGGAGGAGTTCTCTAGACTCTTCCAGGAGATGTACATTCCATCTATTGCTAGAGCGAAAGTTCGAGATTCTTTTAACTGCCTCACTCAGGGCAATATGACAGTGAAAGAGTATAATGCGGAGTTTATCTGTTTGAGTCACTTTGCCCCAACTCTGATCCCGACAGAAGAGGAGAAGGCAAAGAAATTCTTTGATGGACTTATCTTTGAGTTGCAGAGGTTGATCAGATCAGTCATACCTACTTCTTACACAGATATCCTTGCCGCAGCTCGACGCATGGAGCACGTCACCTGGAGAGAGTCCATCAAAAATTGTCATTCATATTAGTACCAGCCAGAGCACCATAAGGAGGAGCTACAAAGAGACCTCACATGCATCAGCCACCCAGAGAAGCTTCGCAGACACTGCCTATATGTCAATATTATGGCAAGCGAGGTCATTATGAGAGCGAGTGCAGACGCAAGTTGTAGCGCCCCGTTCTCCCGATGCGGAGAGCGCGGCTAAGAAACACAAGACGGTATCGTTCGATCGGGATAGATTGAATTAAGAACTCGTCCTCGTTATGGATTTGTTTCTTCGGAATCGATTCCCATATTCAGTGGACTGCGCCCCAAGGATCGTCTTAGCGGCAGAGTCAGGAGGGACCTCTCCGCTGCTATCTTTTATTGCCTCGGTTTTCGATGTCGCTTGTTGCTTTCGTGCTTTGAGTTGGTTTTGGGATTTGCTTGTTTTCCTTGAACGGTTTCGATGGTTTTCATTGTTTTCGTTCATTGAACTGCACTTCAATTCCGAGATTGGAAAGAGAGGAAGAAGTATTAATCGAGCTATTCGTAATGCAGGTGAACGAAGCTTCCTCCTGCTCTATATAATACTTTCCATTCCAAAGAACGGAGTCGTGAAGCGCCTCCTTCCTTCTCCCTTCCAAAATCCAAGTGAGTGGCTACCAACCCGATTAGCTAGCTCTGCTTCCAGCTTCATTCCTTTGCCCCGATCAAACGATACCAAGTAATAATAAAAGAAACCAAGATAAAAGACAAATGTACTTGGTTATTATGCTTGTCAATCAAACCTGTGAACTGTTGCCTTATCGTATGCTTGTTCGTGCAAAGGTTCTATAAAACGGGCTAAATATAGAACACATATATGAAATTCTGCTTGTCTGTATTCGTGTTGCCTCAACAGTATAATCTGCTATAAATCAGTTAATATAACGTGCGATCACGGACAACTTGTGCACAAGGAAATCTGGTTCCTGCGGACGGTCGCCGGGGCACTGGGACCGATCCGATCCGGACGGAACGTCTGTATAGTCGTCTGAATCATCGAAAATGAGGCGTGCAGCGGGGGCTCGTACCCGCGCTGCACATTCGTCCGTCTTGAGATTATAAATCGTCCTTCGTGGTATTATGTCAGTGATCATCTGTATATTTAAACCTGTTGCATACTAACTTGTGTCTTCATCTCAGGGAAGGCATGGTAAGTATTGTGCAGGTAATTCAGACGGGCAGGTAAAATCCACCTAACGGTGGCACGTTCATTTCAGTAAAATTCAATATGCTGCTTAACTGTAAATGAACTAAGGCAAGATAGAAACCAACCAAATATGCATGCTTCACTAAACAACGTGTTGATTGGTATAGTCAGGCTAGCTCGCCTTCACCAGCATGTTTCGATATGCTGACCCTCGTTGAAACAGGTTCTCCGCACTAAGGCGAACCGAGCGAGGAGCCGAAGTCGTCTTCCCGATCCAGTCCAGCTGTTAGCGCGCCTTCACCGCGCCTCAAAGCCTTTTGAAGTCCGAAGCTGCAACTCTTCATACACAAATGCAGCTCCGTGGCAAAGCGATCCTCCAGCCTGGAGGTCCTTATCGTTTTGAGTTTATAAAAGGATGTAATGTACAGGACTGCTATCTCATTTTGAGTCAACCCTTTTGTAAGCCGTTCGGCATATTAGCTAACTCGTTCAAGAGTTTGTAATAGATGTTCATTATCAATAAAGAGAACTTTTCTATGTTTCAAATCTGTGTTTCAATTTATCTGCGTACTCTGAGTATGTGCTTTTATGCAAATCATTAAAAGCCTTGTGCGGGCGCAACTCCAGGCCCGCACGGCGGTCACGGCTCGGGGGACGCCTCGGGGCGTGACACAAGTTGGGACTATGCTTGGTTTACGGATTAGGACAGCACTCGGCACGTGACTGTACAGGGTTACAGAGAGAAGCACCAATTATTCCCCTACCAGCCTTACCAGCACCAAGACCCGCCCAGAGCCACCTAGGCCAGCTTATCCAGAACTGGGAGCACCACAGATGAGAGCTGGAAGAGTCAGACCTCCATCTCCAGGTGGGTATCAGCCGAGGCCACCTTTGGCACCACAGGCAGCACTATTCTAGCAGTCTTGGCAGCAGTAGAGAGAACCAGCTCAGGGCAAGGGCAGGCATTTGCCATGACTATTAAAGATGAAGCTACTGCAGGAGAGGTTATCGCAGGTACTATATTTGTATCTTCATTACCTACTTTAACACTATTCGATTCTGGAGCATCGCATTCATTCATAACTGCTAACTTCGTAGCCACACATAGAGTGGCTACCGTACCCCTTCCAAAGACTATGAGAATTCTTACTGTAATGCCCCGCAACCGCTCGGAGCGTTACGCTGAGTCGGATTGAATCAAACAAATGCTGGTTATATTTGATTTGTTAGATTTTGGGAATAAGTATTGATTGAGTTGTTTCATGTGTGGATGGCTAGCGGGTTCGATGGAAATCAGGTGTTCGTTCAGAGCAGTACTGAGATAGCTGAGTTGGAATGATAATGCCATCTTCCTTAGTCCGATCGGTCGGATGATTTGTAGAGCACGGTCTGCTCGCACGGTCATACCAGTTGAGTAGATCGCGCTTGCATCGGACCACGGGTTCAAGGGATTGGCCGTATCGGCAGGACATGATGCTTAACGGAATCAATCATTGTGAGTGGGCTCTTTCCCTTCTCCTCTACTCCTTCATGCCTAATAATATGGAAAACACATAAAAGGCTTGAACACTTGGGCAGAAATATTGGGAATCACTACACTGAGGCGTGCATAGAGTGGACGTCGTTGGCTTGGTAGAATTGTGGCTTGATTTGGTTTGCGCGTTGGATAGTTGGAGCTAGAGTTGGAATATTTTATTTGAGGCAGCTGGTTGAATGATTGGGATTATGCTTGGACAGTTGGATCGAGTCATTGATGTATTGGGAATATCGAGAATCTGGGCGAGCGAGCGTGCATCCGTGTACGAGTATCACTTGGTCGCTTTGTCTTGCAAAGCGAGCAGTTGTGGTTCGAAACCGAACAACTGCATCGGCGAGGGTGTTGTGCCGCTTGATGGGGCATTGTGCCACGAATGGGGCACTGTGCCACTGAAACGGCATTGTGCCATGGGTTAGCTTTGAGCATAGGTGTTGCACCAAGTTTAAATACATTGCTGAGAAGCGGCATTGTGAATATGGGATAACTTGATATTTGGTGCCTTGGGCAATATGTTGGAAGAATGGTTATGGATGTTTTGGTTGGATATTTGGTTATGGGTGCTTCGGTTGGATATTCGGTTGAACGAGTCTAGGATCGCTTGGTGGGGCGAGAATGTTCGATCCTCTCGTCATACCTACTTTCTGCATGTCACGGACAACCTGTGTACACAGGGTTTGACATTTCCTCGAAACGGCTTCCCGGGGCACTGGGACCGTATCGATCCGGAGGGAAATATTGATTCGTGCTAGTCACGATGCATTGCGGGACCTCCAGCGGGGCTTGCATCTCGGGCTGATAGGGCGCACCGTTAATGCTTGGAAAATGTCCTTTATGGCTTGGCCAGTGACTTCATATAGACTAGTGTTGGCTTGCTTTTCTTTTGTTGGTTTGGCTTTCGTGTAGGCGCGGCCACCTTGCCTCGGCAAGAGTGTGCACTGTGAGATTTGGATTGTAAGTGTTGGTTGAGGATGGATATTTGAGGCTTGGGAATGGTTCGATATGTTATCGTATTGCTTGGACTTGAGCAGGACGATTGCATGCTAGTTTACTTCGGGTTGCTTTATATTTTTGCTTGTCAATTGGTTTGAGTTGAATGCTTGCATGCTTAAACTGCTTTACTGCTTTCCTTAACATGGCATCCCTATGCCATGAAATGAATCTAGGATTCAAACTAGAAAGATCACCATTTAACTGTTTGTATTCACTATTTTACTTAGTGTCGGCTTAGGCGAGTGGGTTACCCCGCTCACCAGTACGGTTGTGTACTGACCCACGTTTGTAGGCATTATTTCAGGTACACAGGCGTAGTGGCGCTGCTTGGATATACGAGGCATGATGTATGAACTGTAAGTACCTTTGTGGGCTAGAGAAAAGAGCAAGAGCATTTCATCGTCTCCGTGGCATCGCCTTTGTGGCATTGCCTTCGGGGCATTTTATTTGGACCCTATCGTGAGCTTCGCTGCGTATTACTCTGATTGTGTGCTTGGTACACAATACTTGACTTCCGTTGCAACTTGGTTGTTTCAATGATAATATTTGGTGTTTGACAACATCGCCTTGTACGAGCGCAACTCCAGGCTCGTACGGCATCACGTTCCGATGAGAACGATTGTCCTGCGGGAGAGCTGCAACGTGGTGATTCACGTTCAACGGGGACTATCGAGCTTGCGGGAGATTGGGGCGTGACAAACTGGTATCAGAGCGCCTGGTTCATTTTCTCGGACTTGGTCCTTCGCTTCATCACAAACTCTAAATAGCTTCCGCGTGTCGTCTAGCTCTTGACTCTACTCGGTGCCGCATTGGATGTTTCATGCAATTTGGATATTTCATGCAATAAGTCTATATTGTTGGTTGTGGCTACATGTTATTTTTGGTTGTGTTGCCTTGGTTGGTTTTCGTAGGATCGTTTAGCCTCGTTAGGCGTTGTTGCATTCGTGCAGCAAGTTGGGTGGCGTTGTTGCATTTGTGCAACAAGTTAAGAGCTTTCGTTGGGTTGGCTTGGCTTGTCGTTCTGGAGTTTCTGATTGCATCAGTGGATCTATTGGCTGGCAGACGAGATTTGGTTATGCGGCATGTTTGAGTAGAAATATTCGATGAGAATGGATCGTTGCACGAGTTGCTCGTATAGCGATTGTGTTGGATATAAGTTAGAATTTTGGCTGCGGCGCATCGGTTGAGCATGTTTGAGTTTGGCTTGAGAATAGCAGGATAAGTTGGCACGAGTTGCTCGTACAACAAATGTGTGGAACCATTGGGTATTTGGGCTGGACTACTTGAAAATACGATCGTTGCACGGGTTGCTCGTGTAGCGAAAGTATCAGACGGTTTGAGAATAACTGGAAGCATTGAGAATGGAATATAGCATAAGTTGCCTAGCGAGATTGATGGAAAGAGTAAGATGGTTCCTGCATTGGCTGAGTTTTTGTGTCAGACTTGAGTTGTGAATGGCAGGATCTCGCATGAGGGATGGTTCGAACGGATCTTGGATCCAGTGCAAGGAAATCATAATGCGAGTAGCGACTTGATTCGGAGTGGTATATGGGATACCACATATTGAGCAAGGCATTGAAAGTATTTTTGGTTTGGACATCAAACGGAAATTGCCTGAACGAACTCGGGTATTGAGAATACAGGTTGGTTGGTGCAAGTCGATTGAGTTGGGAAGAATAAAAATGGAGCAAGCGAATATTGAGTTGAGTATATCGAGAACGGACTGGTGCAAATGGAAGTATCGTTGGACTTGAGAGTTGGACGAGATCGGAACGAACAGTTGGGATACGCTTGAGCGAAGCGATGGGTGAATCGAATGATAGCGAGCACGGACTACAATTTTGGACAACACATTTGAGCTGTTGGTTGAGCAATAAAACACGATTTGGTTTGGAGGGACAATGAGATGGATTCACACAAACTTGGAAGATTTCGGATGTTGCTGCTCGTGAAGTTAACTCAGGTTTAGCGGAAATGGAATTTTGGACAAGATGGTGCAACGATAGTAAACAGATTCTCCGGAAGACGTGGACGGACGTTTGAAGATAGCTAAACGTGGGAGCAACGTCGGAGCAAATCACTGTGCGGTTTGAGCAAGTTGGACATGCAATTGTGGGATGCAGCAAACGGATATGAATTTGAGCAAGTCTTTGGTTTTGGAAATCATTGCAGTGGTAGTGCGAGAAGTTGAACATGGCAGTTCGGAAAGATTTGATGGATTCAGGGCAGAATGACGGATTGATGGAATACGGTTTCATCGAGCGCAGTTCTCGAACTGTGGCTTAGATAGATAACAAGACTCTAGGTGGTTAAGCGGCCTTTGGTTGACAGATCAGCAGAGGTAGTGCATGAGTTCTCGGATTCGGAAGTTCGCTCGGATGGAATGGTTGGATTTCGATTCGGATTTGCAGATGAGATATAGCATGGTTCATAGTAACTGTCCATCGTGATGATTACAATTATCGAGCGTAGTTTTGGGACAGCTGACCCTAGTGACTTGCCCGCAGATCAGAGATTGAATATGGTTGACCCATAGAACGACCCTTGAGACGGCGTATTTGGGAATGCATCGAGGGCAGATGTGAGCAATGCGATTTGGCTTATTGACTGAGAGTTGGATTTGAGAGATCCTTGGGATAGCCTTCAGCTGAAGATGCAGCCGGAAGATCGAAGCGATGGTGTGATTGGCCTAAGTCAACTGATGAGATTCAGAGTCACAGATTTTTGACGATGGCATCGCCTTTGACTCATCGTGCCCTGGAAAGGAATAGCATTTATATGAATGGACGACTGTGGCGGCTCGTTCAGATCAAATTCTTGCGAATACTGGAAGGGACAGATTTGCCTCAGATTTACAAGATGCATCGGAACTTAGTCTGGAAAGCGTGCTTATTCGGAAGGCGAAGGTGATATTCTATGCTTCGAGGCAATGGAAGCAGCGCGAAGAACTATTCCATGCGCAACCTAGGAATTGTGGCGAGTGTGTCCACGTTGAAATCGTGGCAACATTATCCCTTTGGCGTGGCGGCGAGATCTTCGTGGATCACACGAACCTCAATATAGATGTTCACCCAGCGAGGTATTGAGATTTGATGGAAGAGATGTTTGGTTGAGCTGATCTAACCAAAGTTTAATATTTGGGTAAGTCGCCTAGCTGGGGTAGTATCAGTTGAGTTGATCGTTCGGTGCATGAGATATATTTGGAGATGTTGCTAGTGCGGATTCAGAAATAGTTGGATGGATTGAGTTGGAACTCGGACTGATTGATCGGTGAAAAATCATCATATTGAAAATAGTGCTCAAGCGAACATGTTGGAATAGAAATCAGGATTGGTTCGATTTGGGAGTGAAGCTAATGGATGCCTCGGACATAAAAATACCCTTGTAACTTGTTCAAATTCGCTATCGCAAAGCTCGGCTGAAATGCATGTATTTTAGGGACGCCTTAAATATGTGTACGATCCAAAACTAAGCGATATGAAGAATTCGTATTGAGCTGCAAGGAGGATGTGGGAATATGGAACTTGTACGAGCGTTCAGCAGAGCGAGATACTGAGTCTGAATCGGGATAATATGAGTTGCATAGAGCAGATCTATGGAATTGGATTGTGGCATGTGATAGGAATGAGTACCAGCACGGTTCGTGGACGAACCTGATTCTAAGTGGTATATTATGTAACGCCCCGCAACCGCTCGGAGCGTTACGCTGAGTCGGATTGAATCAAACAAATGCTGGTTACATTTTATTTGTTGGATTTTGGGAATAAGTATTGATTGAGTTGTTTCATGTGCAGATGGCTAGCGGGTTCGATGGAAATCAGGTGTTCGTTCAGAGCAGTACTGAGATAGCTGAGTTGGAATGATAATGCCATCTTCCTTAGTCCGATCGGTCGGATAATTTGTAGAGCACGGCCTGCTCGCACAGTCATACCAGTTGAGTAGATCGCGCTTGCATCGGACCACGGGTTCAAGGGATTGGCCGTATCGGCAGGACATGATGCTTAACGGAATCAATCATTGTGAGTGGGCTCTTTCCCTTCTCCTCTACTCCTTCATGCCTAATAATATAGAAAACACGTAAAAGGCTTGAACACTTGGGCTGAAACATTGGGAATCACTACACTGAGGCGTGCATAGAGTGGACGTCGTTGGCTTGGTAGAATTGTGGCTTGATTTGGTTTGCGCGTTGGATAGTTGAATCTAGAGTTGGAATATTTCATTTGAGGCAGTTGGTTGAATGATTGGGATTATGCTTGGACAGTTGGATCGAGTCATTGATGTATTGGGAATATCGGGAATCTGGGCGAGCGAGCGTGCATCCGTGTACGAGTATCACTTGGTCGCTTTGTCTTGCAAAGCGAGCAGTTGTGGTTCGAAACCGAACAACTGCATCGGCGAGGGTGTTGTGCCGCTTGATGGGGCATTGTGCCACGAATGGGGCATTGTGCCACTGAAACGGCATTGTGCCATGGGTTAGCTTTGAGCATAGGTGTTGCACCAAGTTTAAATACATTGCTGAGAAGCGGCATTGTGAATATGGGATAACTTGATATTTGGTGCCTTGGGCAATATGTTGGAAGAATGGTTATGGATATTTTGGTTGGATATTTGGTTATGGGTGCTTCGGTTGGATATTCGGTTGAACGAGTCTAGGATCGCTTGGTGGGGCGAGAATGTTCGATCCTCTCATCATACCTACTTTCTGCATGTCACGGACAACCTGTGTACACAGGGTTTGACATTTCCTCGAAACGGCTTCCCGGGGCACTGGGACCGTATCGATCCGGAGGGAAATATTGATTCGTGCTATTCACGATGCATTGCGGGACCTCCAGCGGGGCTTGCATCCCGGGCTGATAGGGCGCACCGTTAATGCTTAGAAAATGTCCTTTATGGCTTGGCCAGTGACTTCATATAGACTAGTGTTGGCTTGCTTTTCTTTTGTTGGTTTGGCTTTCGTGTAGGCGCGGCCACCTTGCCTCGGCAAGAGTGTGCACTGTGAGATTTGGATTGTAAGTGTTGGTTGAGGATGGATATTTGAGGCTTGGTAATGGTTCGATATGTTATCGTATTGCTTGGACTTGAGGAGGACGATTGCATGCTAGTTTACTTCGGGTTGCTTTATATTTTTGCTTGTCGATTGGTTTGAGTTGAATGCTTGCATGCTTAAACTGCTTTACTTCTTTCCTTAACATGGCATCCCTATGCCATGAAATGAATCTAGGATTCAAACTAGAAAGATCACCATTTAACTGTTTGCATTCACTATTTTACCTAGTGTCGGCTTAGGCGAGTGGGTTACCCCGCTCACCAGTACGGTTGTGTACTGACCCACGTTTGTGGGCATTATTTCAGGTACACAGGCGTAGTGGCGCTGCTTGGATATACGAGGCATAATGTATGAACTGTAAGTACCTTTGTGGGCTAGAGAAAAGAGCAAGAGCATTTTATCGTCTCCGTGGGATCGCCTTTGTGGCATTGCCTTCGGGGCATTTTATTTGGACCCTATCGTGAGCTTCGCTGCGTATTACTCTGATTGTGTGCTTGGTACACAATACTTGACTTCCGTTGCAACTTGGTTGTTTCAATGATAATATTTGGTGTTTGACAACATCGCCTTGTACGAGCGCAACTCCAGGCTCGTACGGCATCACGTCCCGATGAGAACGATTGTCCTGCGGGAGAGCTGCAACGTGGTGATTCACGTTCAGCGGGGACTATCGAGCTTGCGGGAGATTGGGGCGTGACACTTACGGGAGGCAAGATTTTCCCACTTAGTGACATTTATAGATCTTGTTCGATAGTAGTTTGTGGACGAGAGATGCGAGATCAATTTTTGATATTTTCATGCCGGATTACGATATTGTATTTGGTATGGACTGGATGAGTCAGTACCATGCGACTCTAGATTGCCGGCGTAGACAGGTTATATTTAGACCGCATGGTCATCCAGAGTTTGAGTTTCTTCAGGGAGCCAAAGAGCAAGGTGTTCGGCCTACACTTAAGGCACTCTTTGTATAAGGGGAGCCCGAGTATCCAAAGGTTCTATCGAAATTTGTGGATGTATTTCCCGATTATCTTCATGCTTACCACCTGATCGGGAAATAGAATTCACCATAGACTTGAGTCCCGGAGCAGAGCCTATCACATCATCAGTGTAACGGCTAGCACCTAAGGAGTTAGTGGAATTAAAGAAGAAAGTTGATAATCTTCTAGAGAAGGATTTTATTCGGCCCAGTATTTCACCTTGGGGAGCACCATACTATTTGTGCCGAAGAAGGATGGAACGGTACGCTTGTGTATTGACTACAGGGCACTAAACATCATAACCATCAAGAACCGGCATCCCTTGCCGCGTATTTATGATCTGTTCGATCAGTTGAGTGGTGCTCGTATATTCTTAAATATTGATCTCTGATCCGGTTATCATCAGATTAGAGTACGAAAAGAAGTTATACCGAAGACAGCATTCAGGACCAAGTACGGATACTATGAGTTCTTAGTTATGCTGTTTGGTTTAACCAAAGTGCTAGCTGCTTTTATGAGTTTGATGAACAGAGTCTTCCATCAGTACTTGGACAAGTTTGTGGTTGTGTTTATTGATGACATATTGGTATACTCCAAGAGCCATGAAGAGCATGACGAACATCTCAGAATCGTGCTGGAGACGTTGAGACAAGAGAGGCTTTACGTCAAGCTCAGCAAACGTGAGTTTTGTTTGGATAGGGTGCCTTTCAAGGGACATATCTTCTCGGAAGAAGGACTTTCAGTTGATCCTTTGAAGGTTGCTGCAATAGAAACTTGGCCCAAACCTACATCAGTTGCGGAGGTGAGAAGTTTTCTCGGACTTGCTGGATATTATCAGAGGTTCGTGGAGAACTTCTCAAGGATTGCAGAGCCTATGACGCGGTTGACTCATAAGGACCAGGAGTTTGCATGGACGGGGGATTGCCAGAAGGTCTTTGATGAGTTGAAGAGACGATTAACGACAGCACCGGTCTTGACTCTTCCTTCAGGATCGGGAGCATACATAGTTTATAGTGATGCGTCAGGCAGTGGACTGGGATATGTTTTGATACATCATGGCAAATTTATCGCTTATGCATCGAGGTAGCTGAAGGTTCATAAGAAGAACTACCCGATACACGATCTCGAGCTAGCTGCAGTAATATTTACATTAAAGATATGGAGGCACTATCTTTACAAAGAGAGGATGCAAATTTTTACTGATCACAAGAGTCTGAATTATGTCTATACTCAAAAAGAGCTCAACATGAGGCAGAGGCGTTGGTTAGAGTTGATGGTCTATTTTGACATAGATTTGTTGTATCATCCGGGCAAAGCAAACATCATAGCAGACGCACTCAACAGAAAGCCCAAAACTTATTTCTTGATGACATAGCCCCAGTTATTAGAGGAACTACAGGAGCTCGGGATAGAGGTTATTTTGCCAGGGCAGAGTGGGCAGTTGGCTAATCTTGAGGTTAAGTCATCACTAGTGGAGAGGATTAAGAAGGCATTGCCTACAGATGCTAGGTTCCGGAGACTTAAAGGGAGGACGGAAGCCGGCATACAGACGGGACTTCGAATCCATGAGGACGGGACGTTAAGGTGCGAAAATTGCATATATGTTTCGAATAGGGATTTGATACATGAGTTGATGTCTGAAGCACATAGATCCATATACTCTGTTCATTCGGGAGGTACGAAGATGTATCGAGATTTAAGACATTACTATTAGTGGCATGGGATGAAGAGAGATTGCGTAGTTTATGGCAAAATGTTTGGTCTGTCAGCAGGTTAAGGCTGACCATCAGAGGACCGTTGGTATGTTTTACAGCCGCTTTCCATCCCTGAATGGAAGTGGAAACATATCACTATGGGTATCGTTACAGGATTTCTAAGAAGCCCTAGTCGGAAGGATACAGTTTGGATTATTGTGATCGACTCTCCAAATTGGCACATTTTTTGCCGTTTAGAGTTGGACAGTCCACAGAGATTCTAGCCGACATGTATATGCGACAGATCGTAAGGTTACATGGAGTACCAGTTAGTATTGTGTCGGATCGTGACTCAATATTCACATCCCATTTTTGGCAGAGCATACAGGAGAGTCTTGGCATCCGACTCAAGTTTAACACTGCTTACCATCCACAGACAGACGGTCAGTCGGAGTGCACAATCCAGACCCTAAAGGATATGTTGAGGTCATGCATGTTAGACTTTGGAGGGTCTTAGGAAGACCATTTGCATCTGGTAGAGTTCTCTTACAATAACTGCTACCAGGAAAGCATCCAGATGGCACCATTTGAGGTGTTGTACGGCAGAAAGTGTAGGTCTCCTATATGTTGGAGTTATGTGGATGAGCGTCAGATACTCGGTCCGGAGTTGGTATTGCACACAGTTGAGAATGTGAAGAAAATTCAGAACCATCTGCGTGTAGCTCAGGACAGAGAGAAGTACTGGGATGACACACACCGCCGACCTTTGGAGTTCAAGGAAGGTGAACATGTGTTTATGAAGATCTCACCTAATCTTGATACTATTCGATACGGGAGCAGAGGCAAGTTGAGTCCAAGGTATATTTGACATTTTGATATTCTGGAGCTTGTTGGTGAGGTGGCGTACCGTCTTACATTACCCCCATCTCTAGAGGGAGTTCATGATGTATTATATGTCTCACAGCTGAGGAGGTATGTGACTAACCCAAGTCACGTAGTTGATCATTCCGAGATTTCAGTCAGTCCGAGTTTGACTTATGAGGAGCAGCTAGTTGGGATACTGGATACTAGTGAGAAGACGTTGCGGGGTCAGACGATCAGACTGGTTCGGGTAGCTTAGAATCATCACTCTCCAGGTGAATTCACTTGAAAGCGAGAGGACGTGATACGACAGCATTATCCATATTTATTCGAGGATGCAGGTATGACCTAAGAACAACCCTTAGATTACCATATTTTTATAAATTCCTAAGTAGTTTAATTCTTAATTACGATGACGCAATTCTTTTAAGGAGGGTAAATTATGAACCCCCTAAAATTTAGATAAGGATCTTTTAGTAATTTTGTTATAAGTTATAAATTATTAAAATAATTTTTAGAATTTAGAAACCCTTTAGTATAGTTTTAATGCCAGGAATACAACACTAGCTTTTTTTTTCCGAACAACTTTGCATAATAGGCTTAGCCGAGCAAAATTTCACTCATAACACGTATGTCACTCATTTTGGTCGCACAATAACCAAAAATTCATTTTGGTCGCACAATAACCGCGACGCTTTTTGACTCAAAATATGACACTTTGACACTTTTTTGTTGCGGTCAATTTAGACGAGCAACATGAACCCAAATTTTGACACTGACTTTTATAACCCCTAGTATAACACCACTATCTATGCACATGATATTGGTGTCATATTTATTTGAGTCCCCGTAGGCTCCAAAAATAATATAGAAATATCGTGCATTTTAATTAGTCAAAAATGATCATTTTTGATTAATTGTACCTGACCGAGCCCGAACCCCCAACTTGAACCCTCAAACTAACTTGACTAACTCATACACAATACCACACACCTATCCCCCACCTTTCTACACACCAAATACCATTTTTCTCCATACCAAATCATATTTTTATATTATTTAAATTTAAATTCATCTTTTACCCAAAATAGCATGAACCTTAGACTAGTTTAACTTAAAATGAACCTTGTACATACATGCATGGAGGGGGGAGGAGGGGGGGACCAAACGCAGCCAAGGGAGAGTAGTGGTCGGGTTCCCATGGAATACTACTTTGGACCCTTGGTTATTAGCATGTAACATCTAACTTTTACCTCCCTTCTTTACTACATGTAGTTATAGCTCATTGGGAATGAAACCCCCTCCTTAAACCATTCGGCCTAGATCTTTATCCCCAACCGAAACCTCCTCTTCCTTATCTCCTTCTTTTCTTCTTATCCACATCTCCTTCTTCCTCCTCCACCTCTTGGAGCTTTGGCCGATCCCCTCCTCAAACCTAGAAGTACCTCCACCTCCACCCGAGCTAGTAGGCCGACCACCCTCATCCTCCCATTAATTTCAGACCTTGGAGAGCCCCTCCATCATCTCTTGGAACTCCTCCGTCGAGCCTAGGCCAACTCTAGTGGTGGTACAATTCTCACGGAGGTCAAAAACGTCGTCGGAGTGCAAACACCTTCATTAACACCAAGTTGTGGTAAACATATTCATCCTATTCTTCCCTTATGATGTTATAGTTGTAGGGAGACATGAAAACATCCATATTAAATCTATGAACAACCTTTTCCAGGTGTTTAACCCATGCCCTAAGCCTATATTGCATGTACATGCTTCATAGATGTTGTCATGAGAAAAATGAGTTGTTGCACTGTAGTTGTTTTAATTTCATAATTATATAATTAATATTGAGAATAATATAAATAACTTTCAGAATATATACATATTAAAATGAGCATTTTGTGGTTTAAAAGTATAGACAATGGAAGGGTAGGTTGCATGGATAACATTGGTACACTAGTATTGATGAATGTAATATAAAATTATATTGTTTATTATAGTTAAATTAATTTTAGAATATTAATATTAAAAATTAGAATTATATATGTATTAAAACATATATTTTGAGACTTAGCTGATGAACTAAGGAAGGGTTGAGTGCATGCATGGTAGTGGTAACTATGTATAATTTATTATATGCACATAAGCTTGAATATAAAAAAATATGCATGAATTTTAATTAACAACTAAAATAAAATTCAGATTATTAAACTTATTTATTTTCGTAATTTAAGATGTTAATTAGTGAAATAAAATAGTTCCATGTATTCTTAATTTACAGGTTTACGTTGTATAGCATTTTGCGATATTGAACCCTATATACGTACGTGTAGGAATATGTTGTTTAACCATACGTAAAGACCTATACATACACGTGGTAAATCAATATACGAGGCCTTTACAATGTTATAAACAATAGTTTGATACGTGGTTGTTGGCACGTTAACTAAAGTTGTGCGACTGTTGGAATTATTGGCATGAACGTTGCTATTATATTGATGTGCGTATAACGACTCTATAATTTTATATAAAGTAGATAATGGTAGAATTAGAATTAATTTAAGTAATGGTGGCAAGGCACGTGGGTGTCGCAGCACCATCGGACGTGGACTTTGGATCTGCCACATCGTAGCATCAAGCATCAGGCAAGTGTACCTTGCCTTGGTCTCAGTATATTGTGCTTAATTTTTTATTTCAAATTATAGTCTCTATTTTATTTTATTTAATTTATTGTGACCCTAGGACCAAGATGATACTTTGCGTCTGAATCATATTTGGGTGCCGACTTTCGTGTGCGAAATCGGGTATCGTTAGATTACATTTTTATCGTATACCTTATACGAGCAACACTTACACTAATTACCTTAGGACACTATACACGACTCTCATGTACAGAAGCCTCACTTGAGATATTCGAGGATTCTGACTTCTATTTTAGGACATGACTTGAGACATGTGCTAGTTGACATGATATTATTTACACCTGGACTTGAGACATAGATAGTGATTGTCTTGCGTATCATGGACATGGGACGTGAGATACATAGGGTTGGAAAGAATTTATCATACCGTTGGGCTACTATACACTACTAGCTACCGATACTTGCGCTTCGGGCCCTATAGTGCTATAGGTAAACTTAAGGAGTGGCGGCAAAACTCAACATTAATTGATCAACGCGAATGAACTGTGCTTAGATGCTTCATAAAACCGCACCGCATCTACGAGAGGATGGATGCGTGGGCTTCCCCTCTTGATTCACGGAATATGATCTGGGACACGATGGGAGTTAGCATGCCTCAGTAGGCAAGAGATCACCGGAGTATAGCACAAGATCGCCTTTTCTTGTTGCCATGGGGTCAACCTATAAACAAGGTAAACCCAATGGGATGAGAACATAAAAATGGGAGGCTACCACATTAGGCAGAAGACGATCCAAAAAGCGAAGGCTCACCCTTCAAAGTGTCGGGTGAGATAGGCGACAGTTGCTGGAAAGCCGGCCCGGCCGTGAGGCAAACAAAACCACGGGGACGGGGCCTGTACGTACCTACTACTACTATTACTAGTAGCTATTGTTGTGTCTATGCAGACCTAAAGGACCCGGTGGTTTAGCGGACGAGTACATTCTCATTTGTATTTCACTTATATGGATTATGTTAGATACCCTGAGCACACTTATTTTATTTACTGTACTTTGACTTGAGTTATTCTTATACCTTGCTATGTCCCCTGAGGACCTCGATCCTGATTATTTCTCCAGGTATAGCAAAGGAGGATTACCCCGAGGTTTACATGACAGAAGCTGACGTTGGAGCGGTACTGGTACCAGAGGACGAGGTTGTGCCAGAGGATTTCTTATGAGTACTCAGTTATCTATTTAGTTATTTATGCTTAGTGTTATTTTATATTTGGACTTGGACTTCTGGACATATGTATTTGGTGTTATTTCTCTTTTCTTTATTGTGACGAATTATTCTCCGAGACACTTGTTATTTGGACTTGATGATGGACTATTTTCTGTTATCTATTATCTTGACTGGTCTATCATATTGTATTATGATTGTTTTCTGTGGATGAGATTAGAATTATACTGAGATAGATGATGTAGACTTGTATTTATATTTATTACATCTTAAGTGCACTCTAACGAGTCCACTAAATTGGGTTGCCCATTGGAGTTGTGCTGTTGGCCATTGCCACGTGGTTAGTCTTTTGGTATTTTGGGACTGGGACGTGACAGTGGAGAAGTGTAAGGTCTGTGTGCAGACAAAGATCGTAAGAAATCCGTTCAAACGGGTAAATCAAAGTACAGATCTTCTAGAGTTGGTTAACTCATATATTTGTGACTTCAAGCAGTTCTCCACAAATGCCAGGAGGAAGTACTTCATTACTTTCATGGACGACTACTCGAAGTACGCATTCATCTATCTTCTCAAGTCAAAAGATGAAGCATTCGAGAAGTTTAAGGAGTTCAGGGTTGAGTCTGAATATCAAATGAGGCAACAACTCAAGAGACTCAGAAGTGATCATGGCGGAGAGTATAGGTCTATTAAATTTACATCGTTCTGTAAAGAACATGGAACTGTCAATAAGACAACTGCTCTGTATTCTCCTCAATCAAATATAGTAGCTGAAATGAAGAATAAGATGTTGATAGAAATGATGAACTCAATACTGTTGACTTCCAAACTACTTCTGGGAAGAAGCTGTGCAGACGGCTATGCTCATTCCGAACAGAGTGTCATACACAACTTCTGATGTCACTTATCAGGAACTTTGGTTCATAGTCAGACCCAACTTGAACGTCATTCGAGTGTGGGGTATCTGGCGTTTTTGAAACTTTCAGAATTAAAAGAAGCTGGAATCGAGGACTACGAAGACAATATTTTAGGATGATGCTGAGAAGAGTGATGCTTGGAAATTTTATGATATCGAATCTAATCATATCATTGAATCTCGCGACGCAAAACTCTTCGAAGATAAATTTTCAAGGCACAAGAACATTGTTATCGCGGATATTCTAAAAAATAATATGGGTACACAGGAGGCTGAAGCTTCCAACGAAGACGAAGTCCAATAATAAGTTGCCATCCCAACGACAATGATCGAACCAGAACTCTCAAAGCCAGTGTCTAAGTGAGTGAGGAGAGTGAAAGACTTCGGAGAAGATTTTGTCACCTATCAAGTGGAAGCAGATCTCTTACCTATGATGAGGCGATAAAGATCAGAGATACTATTTTCTGGAGGGAGGCTATAAATAATGAGTATGACTCATTAACCTCTAACCACACTTGGGTGTTGGTCAATCTGCCTGAAGGAGCTAAACCAATCAGATGCTTATCAGATCTTCAAGTCAATAAAGATTAAAGCAGACATAACAGTTGAGTTCAAGTCTAGGCTATTTTCTAAGGGGTTTTCTCAGACAATAGGGGATTGAGTTCTTTGGCACCTTAATGAGGTTTAGGTAGGGCGGCCGGCCTACTATGGGCACCTGTAGGGATTAGTACATGACACCGTGATCTACAAAAGCATGGGACTCACCCTTGAGTTGGGGGCAAAGCCTCACATCTGGGACCACCTGCCTCTTTTCAAATTCTTTTCCAGTAACCAATTACCAGGTAATGTGGGATCAGGAGCGAGTTCGAGTTCTTCTTCCTTCGGGTTTTTCATAGATCAGGATGATGATTGTTGTAGCTGCTATTCACAAGCTGATTGTTTATCAGATGATAGGAAGACAACAACTCTTGGATAAAGACATATATGAGATATTCATAGATAACAATCAGAAATATTGTCATTCAGGTTTGAAGACAGTCTGCTAGTTGGTGATATCTCGATATGACCTGAAGCAATTCCCAGGATGTGGCAGCAGGAGTTTGATAAGTCATCTAGTCAAAGTTGTCGTAGGATGTCATGATCCGCACCCGATGTAGGGATGCAAGTCGGGAACAACGCTCAGCCTACGCCGCAGAATCGGCGGTAGAACGCTGTCTGGGTAATCTATCTAATAATATAATAAACTACCAACAATAATAATATACCCAATCACAGGTCTAAGATGGAAACGAGCACGAATATGATAAAGAATAGAATAGTCGCATACAACTCATGATTCTAAAATAATAACATCAATGAGTCTGAAAGAATACTAATAAAATAAACTGGAGATAAATCCAGTACAAGAATACTAAGAAGCTACTAATCCCGGGTCATCTGTCTCGGTTGGGATAAGTCCCTCCTGAGCCAGGGTCTCTGACTCTAAATCCATAATATCTTGAGGTCCATAATGTGTAGGGTACCACTCCTTAGTGTCATCTGAGAAAAATATATCCAGTCAGAAAAGGAGCAGAGTACATCTCTAACAGTAGTTTTAATCAATAATAAAAACTATGTAACAGTAAATAGATGTGAATATAGAATATGCACAATAGATACAAGAGATATATACAATAAAGAAATACTGGAATAAATACAATAATGAGCAATATGACAATGAACAAGAATACTAATGACTAAGTGCGTGAGTACTAGCTTTAACATGTGATCAGCTTGGGAACATGATACAAGATTTATGGCCTGGCTAATCATATGTGCGGTGTATGATTAACACTATTTAAGAGCAAGACTTGATACAAGGAGGGTATGATCACATATCTACACTAAAATACTCTCCATCCCGACTGGTATAATAGATCCAACCATGATATGCTATGACACGAGATGTCTGTACATGCACAAGATAATCAATGAAATAAGACTTGCACAAGATACACCATATACAAGGAATAACATCTCATGACGAGATCCGGATATACCAATCCGTGTAACCATCGTGTCAAGAAACATGGATATCTACACTAGATACAATGAACATAGAGGATATCATAAATAAGAAACTATCAGAGAATATACTCGCCTGAAGTCCAATGAATAGTCTCACAGATGTCTAATACGGTGCCTCAAAGACCTAGATATGGAATATAACATCAATACAAGGTTTCGAAAAGAAAATAAGTTAAACTAGTCAACTTCTAGGTCAACAAGTCATTTCTAAGTCAAAACTCAAACTAGGTCAACTCTAAGTCAAACTATGGTCAACTATGGTCAAACTATGGTTAATTATGTCAAACTATCTATTTCTAGGTTGTATGAGTCTATCTCAAGAATATTGGGTTCAAACGCTAGAGTCTAGGTCATAAAAGCTATATCTTAGGATATTAGGATACCGTATCTCAGGATACGTAGAACAATAGGTAAAGCATCACATATACATATCAAACAAATAATATATATATATATAATCATAATTACAAACATTAAATGGATACCTTGGTTACGAACCAACTTGTATCACAACACTAAACCAAAATTTTGATACCCAAATCCAATACCTTGGGTATCACCAAATACCTTGATACTTACCTTGGTATTTCAAGGTAATATCCAATACCTTGTTTATACTAACTACCCACAAATAATATATGCTAACAACTAATCATTATAATATAGTATACTACATCACAAATAACAATTAGGAATATGTACACATATATATTAATACCATATATATATACATATATATACTCATAATATAAACCATAACTATATATATATATATATATAAATAACCGCAGAAACGTCACTAAAAAGCTGTTGCCGCCGTCGCAATTGCTGTTGCTGCTGCTGTGGCGGGAACTGCTGCTACTGCGACGAATTTCCTGCTGATGTCGTTGTTGCTGAGTTGCTAATGCTGCTGTTGCTCTCTCTCCTCCTATATATAACTTAATATACATATACTAATATATATAACTCTTAATATATAACTATGTATACACATATACACCTCCACATACATATATATGCACATAATAACTACATATAATAATATAGTATCATATATACATAATTATAACTATATAAATTATATGTGTATACATACACCTCTACATACATCGTATATATAATCATACACCATATATATACATATAACATATAAGTATATATTTAACAACATATATATATATAACTACACATAACAAATATATATATATATATATATATATATATATATATATATATATATATATATATATATATATATAATAGATCTTACATGTGTAGAAGAATAGCTATATAATATATATATACACATAGATATACAGATCTACATTAATTAATTTTATATATATATATATATATATATATATATATATATATATATATATATATATATATATATATATATATATATATATATATATATATAACAATAATATATATATACATACATATAATTACACATCACAATGACTAAGAACAAAAGAGAAATAGATCAAGAAATAATTGCACAAACACATGGAGTGTATCACACCCGTATCCCACTAGACCTAGGATACGCTTGCGACACGAGTCCTCCATACATCCAAACGTACCCTGAAGGACAAAAACAAGTTTAATATATTATTTATGAACAATACGAAGAGTCAAACAATAATCTACGTGTCCGTGTCAAAATATGACATGCTTAAAGTCTCGTGTCGGAGGAAAAACTCCCAAATCAACACGTATCACCAAATTATTGGGATACGACCTAAACGTACCCAATTGTGGATATGATACTAGTCCCAAACACACAAGCACATGCCAAATTGATCTATAGGACCAATTGACACACACAACAAGTGTCAATCTTAGAATTTCTCCAAAATTGACACAAAAAGTACCATAACTTTCACAATAGGTCCCCTATGAACACAAAACCAAATCCTATGGGTAGCCTATGTATATGGGTTAATTTTTTATGGTTAAATCTCATATTAGAATATAAATTAAAGAGAAAAACTGAATTATACCTATTGGGAGATGGATTCCCAATACAACATCCAAATATGATGAAATTGGCCTCCAACTTGTAGATCCTTGCTCCTCTTTGTAGATTCTTGCTTTCTCCTTCTAGATCCTTGCTCTACTAGCCTCCAATAATGATTTGGAAAGGAATTGAGATAAAATTTGGTAGGGAACTAATTTAGGAATGAAGGAATTTGGTTGAAAAAAATTCTAGATCTAGTTTTCAAATGAAAAGAGGAGAGAGAAACTTTTTCCCTCTTCTTTAATAGGCTGGCCCCCTCCTTAACCCTTCCTCAAGTCACTATGTAATATCCATTATACCCCTTGGGGCCTCTCATGAAGAAATAATTAAGGAGAAAAACTTCTAGTCTAATGGTTTAATTAATTTAATCATCCTCCTAATCAATGGACTTTCTAATTGGGCTCAAATCTAACAATTAATACATGTTGGTCCATGAGTCTAACTAAACAATTTAGGTCCACTAACACAAGTCTAAAATAAATAACTAACATCTAACAATAATTAAATAATACAATAAATAATTATTTAACATACACAATATTTAATTAATTATGAAATTACTAAAATACCTTTTCCTAGAAAATGTGGTAGTAACATAGGATCAGCGAGGCGGACAAGTGTGTGTACACGAAGTTTGCTGATAATGGAGGAGTCATCGTTTGTATCTATGTGGATGACTTGCTAGTCCCAGTAGTGGACATAGAAGTGTCACTAGAACAAATATCTTTTTTTCCCAACTCAGGATATGGGATTGTGGATGTCATCCTGAGGATATAAGATAATTCGGATCCCAGGTAGGCTTGCTAAGTCATAAGCTCTCAGCATAAAATGTTGATCAAACACTTTGGGTATCAGGTATGATACTCCTCAGGTGTGACATTGATATGAAGCCAAATCCAAGAAAAAGTGTCAAACAGTTGGTGTACTCGAGCATAATCAAGTGAATGATTCAAGCTGCGTGTACCACCAGGCCTGACATAGATTTTGTTGTAGGGATGTTGAGTCAGTTCACAAGCAGTATATGTGTTGAACACTAAAAGCTATGAAGAGAGTCGTCAAAATTCTCAGGAGAACTCATTAGTATATCCTGCGCTATAGAACTTATCCAGATATAAAGGAAGGCTTTGGTGATGCCAGTTTGTGCTCAGAAAAGAAGAGTGAAAGATCCACAAGAGGACGTGACTTCTCCAGGGGTGGTGCTGCTATATCGTGAAAGTTGAAGCAACAGTCTTTACTCTCAGAGTTCTTTGCACTATCAAGCTGCAGCAAGTAAAGCAGAATAGCTCTGGAAGCTCTCAGATAATCTTCATATGGTTAGTACACAGATTCGGGTGATACCGACATGCTGTGAAAACCAGAAAGCTGCAACAGTGGCATCTGTTCATCTCTTCAACGGTTTGAAGAGAACTATTTGAATAAAACATAGGAAACTGAATGAGCACATATTGCGTGGATTATTACAGTGCTTTAATGATCGAAGTCAGATAAATCTAGGAGATCCATTCATGATAGGCTTCAAGGGCCTGTACAAGATATTGAATTAATGAGCGCAACTAGCGTGGATCATTATAGTGTTTGATGATCGGAGCCAGGAGGGTCTGGCAGATCCATTCATGTAAGGCCTCCAGCACCAGCTAATCCCAAGAACTATAAAGAAGGGTAGTACTCCATGTTACAGTGGCGTGACACCACAAGAGGGACTGAACCTCGGCTTCAGGTCATGTCACAGCGGCATAATATCGCATACAGTTAAGGGCATATCATATATGGGCTGGGAGGACCTCTGACGTTGTGTCTTTACAATCCTACCATTTAGTTTTATTCTTTTAGTTCAAAGAAAAATCTACTAGGCATCTAGCTATTGGTTCAAGGAAGGACCATTGACTGGAAGAATATCAGGAACAGTGGATAGTCCTCAGGGACATTGTAGGATACGTACTCGGATCCACTGTAGTCTACTATTTTTTTTAACAGAACATTTTTTATGGGAGGATAGCTTTGACGCCTTAATGAGTTCTCGGACATATTGAATATCTGGTATGCATTACAGGAAGCATGTAGTTTCATCACTACAAGGGACTTGTATCTCATGCTACAATGGTGTGACACCACCACAGAGATAAAAGATGTAAATCCTCGCCATTAAGTCATGTCATGCCGACGTAGAACCACAGCCTAATGATATAGAATTAAGAGTGGTAGGAAGCACTACAAAGAGGTCGATGACCTCATGTTACAGTGGTGTGACACCACAGAGGTAAAATATATAAATTCTAGACAAAAAGCCATGTCACAGCGGTATAACACCGCAAAAAAGTGCAAGGCTTCATGCTGGGTAGTTTGGCACTACAAAGAGGCTGAAGACCTCATACTACAGTGGATGACACCACATGAGGGAGTGAACCTCGACTTTAAGCCATGTCATAGCGGCGTAGCACCACAAGAAAGCGTAAGTCTTTATGTCAAGGACTCTTTAAAAGAACTCACATATAGTGTATGGAAAGAGATATATGCCATCTCTTAAGGGAAAACTTCTAGACAACCAAAATACATACACCGAACCCAAGCGTGCACAGGGCCTTCAATGTACAATCAGAAGCATAGCTGATATCATTGTGTGAGTGGGAAAAAAATTGCATCTAAGGTGTATAATTCAAGGCTTAGTCCATTCTTGTATCATACTGCTATTCGACCCATACGGGAAGATTCAAGTCGAAGCGATATCTATCATAATGCATGATGGACAGTCATTGTGAAGAACGCTCAACCCATAGATATTGAGATATGTTGGGGATTGGTGGTGTTGTTTCCTTTGGACTAGTAAAGATAGTCTCACATTGGCTACACCACCAAGTGGATATCTCAATATAATACTTTGTATGAGTTAAGGTATGCACATGGGATATGGTAAGGCACATGGGTCATATGGGGGTATTTTTCTATGAGAAAAATGATTAACTCCTCATGAAAGTATTTATATTTTTTGTCATGCTCTTGGAATTATTTTCATAGGAGCTAAGCCCCAAAGGGGCTTAAACACTCGGACTCGGACTCTGGCTCAAGGGCGCAAAGTGGCGCTTTGTTGGCGCACTTTATGCTTAGCACGTCGGCATCGTCGCATGGTGCTTGTACGCATTTGATGCGCTCGGATATGCCAATTTGCATGCGCAGTCGCATACGGGGGCACATGGGCTGCCGTACGCGGGGCCATATGCATGGCCGCATGAGCTGCGGGTTGGGCTGTCGCATGAGCTGTTGCTTGGGCTGCCGCATGGACTGCTGCTTGAGCTGCCGCATGGGCTGCAGCATGGACTGCTGCTTGAGCTGCCGCATGCGTTGTGGTTTGCGTTGATGCATGAGCGATCGCATGTAAGGTTGCTTGCGTGGCCGCTGCTTTCAGATATATTTGAACGGTTATGAAAAGATATGGACAATTATTCAGATCCGTTTTTTGTGAGATTTAAAATTAATTCGTGCCTATCTTTTAGGAATTCGCAATTAATTTGTTCCTATCTTTTCGTAACTAATGGGCGGCTAGGGTTTCCACATTCTCTCTATAAATACTCTCTTCGTGCCTCTTTGAGAACTTACTTCGAAAATAAGGAGACGAAGAGGGTTGTTGATGTCGCCGCCATTAGAGTCCAGGAAGTTCGTGCAAGTCCGGAAAAGAGGTGACAACGAGTGTTCCAGAAGTTCTACATGAACTTGCTGGTTCCTGGAAGCAGATCGTGTGGGGGAGAATCCTGCTTTGAGCAACGGTGATCTCCATCACCCCAACAAGCATATTTTCTTCTTCTCATTTCTCTTCTCTTCTTCTAGTTGTAATTTCGTTTTGTCCGTCTGCAACTGCGAGTTCAAGGAAGAACGTAAAATTTATTTTTTGATTCCTTTGTAATCTTGAGAGCAAGTTGTAACCAGAATCTTTATATAGTTCTTCGTGGTGATCGAGAAAAGTCAGAGAGAAAACTTTTGTGTGAACCTTTGATCTCGACCACGCGTCCTTCCATCTCTGGGTAAGCCTAGGGAATAACATTTTTTTCTTGGAAATTAATTTTCTTTCCTGCTTATTTTCTTTGGCATTCAAACACAGAAAATTAATGATTTTTCTTTTCCAAGGCCCAGATTCTGCGAACCAAACGTGACCGTAGTTTATTAATTTTGAGTCGTTGTCAAACCTCCTTATAATAGTATATTTAAAAATTGAATATTTGATCTACCCTTAATAAGAAAATTATTATTTTATAACCATATTAGCTCAAAATGTAATAGGTAATGGGTCATTCTTATAAATGTGAAAATATGTAAATGTTTGACCATCCAAATATGAATATATTATTAATATTAGTAATAGTGATTTAATATTAGGATTATCTAATTTTATATATAATAAAAAATGTTATATATAATAGAAAAAAATTGACTTCATTGTAAATTTTTTCTTTCCAAATATATCACTTCTTATGTTTATCAATTAATATTGTTTATTAAATTGACGGACATAGTTAAATAATTATATAAGCTGTCTTTTACTCTTTCTAAGTAGTCTTAAAATTAGAATAATTACAAAAACTTATGAAATAGAGTTATTAAATTGACGGACACAGGAGGGTGCACTTTAATTCCTTTGTTGGAAAAATAAGTGCGGTGGAGGTAGGTGCAGTGCAGTGTGGTTCGAATGCGGGTGCAGTGCAGTACGGTCCGGGTAGTGCGCGAATGCGGTGCGGTTGCGATGAGGTTGTGGTGCGGTTGCGCGGTGCGGTGCATTACGGTTGCAGCGTGAATCCTTCGGATCGGAATGTAGCTTTCAGGCAGGTTTTATATGTCTTCCGACCGGAATTGATTATAAGCCTTCATGCCAGAATAAAATTTACCTTCTTCGAAATATATATATATATATATATATATATATATATATATATATATATATATATCACACATTTTCGCTAACCTAATTACTAACAAGTAATAATCACACTTTCACAACTTTTTGGAAAGTTGAAACTTCATCCTGAACATTTTATTTTCCAAAAACATTGTTACTTATATTTATTATTCATTAAATTTAACATGATTAGTTGTATACAAAAACTAAAAACGCTATTGTTTGCTTAAATATAGAATACGTGTAACGTGTAAATACTAGTCTAGTTATTAGTTGATTTGGAGGGTTCAGCATAGGAAGCTCAGATCGTCGGTTCCCCTTGAGATGGATATTACTTGGTCCAAGAAAATGTTGGTTCAAATCTTTAGACGAATCTGACGGTGATATTTTTCATCGAGTCTATTTTTGTTCATCCATCAAAACTATAATGTATGTTCATCATCCAATCAAATATTGCCACGTGACCTTTTCATGCAACCTAAAACTATTTTGGAAGTAGTTTTGTGAATATTCAAAATAATTTTGACTGATATTTTGACATATGATAACATATAATTGTAGAATGAACATACATCATAGTTTTGGTGGATGAACAAAATTTGACTTATTTTTCATCCGACAAGAAATTTAAGATTCTTGAATTTTTCTTAACTCTTAGTCCAACTTCTTTTGAATTTGCTCTACTTTGGAGCACACTTTACTTTGTTTACCAAACTTAAAAAGTTTAGGACCCCAGAATTCTCTACTTAATTCTAGGAATTCAAATTCCACAATAGAAAATAACCACAAACTCACCCATCCGATTATCATTTCGAACCAACCCCATGTTAATTTGTCAAGTGCATATTATTGAAATTGAGCACATGGACCCAGACTTGTTGACACTGATGCTCACACGGTCGGATTTGAGTATAATGTATGCGATGGTAGTAGATCTTTCGAAATCATAGGTCTCTATAAGAAATTTTATATATATATATATATATATATATATATATATATATATATAAAAGTAGAAAAAAAATTAGTAAAATTAAACTTTTAGCCTACATTTAGTTGAGTCTTTTTACAATCTATTTCACAGTCCCAACTGTTTTAGAAAACTTATATCTCAATTGAAAAATATTGTAGTAGAATGGTTTTCCTTAGTTGATATTAATTTTGGATAATTTAATTTTTTTAATTTTTTTATTAAAAGAAAGTATATGAGAATATGTTTCTATTTATTTTTCGCATCGGACCTAGTCGTCCTTGATGAACCTCAGCTCTAGACCTGGATAGTCAAGTCATGTGTTGACACTTTTAAATGTTATTAGTTATTAATACAGCATTAAGTATACAACTATATAATAAAAAATGTTGAAGCTTTACCATAAAAGTTTTGTTTCTAAAATATTCTTATATATGTTTACTACTTATAATTGTTTATTAAATTTAATATGGATAGTTAGATAATTACGTGTGGAAAAAAATTAAAAAAATTGTTGTTGCTCTTTTCAAGATGCAAAAAATTAAAAAAATATATTCTTTTTAACTATTAAAAATAAAATTCTATTGTTTGTTCTTTCTAAATAATATAAAATATGTACAAAATATGTACATATATACTAATAGGTATATAATGAAAATTATATACTACAAAATTGGGAAACATGGTTTTCTCTATCAAGTCAATTAGGAAAAGGGAATACAAATAGCTTTGTTGGTGGTGGTGGTGATACAAAGGACCATAGGTCAAATAATTATGTCATGTAGTTGAATTCTCTAAAACCTAGGCATATGTACGCAATCTTTTATTTTCTATGTTAATTATGTTATTTTCGAGCCTTAATCAAAGATGATAGAACCAGAAGTTGAAGTCGAGATCAGGAGTTCACACAAGAGTTTCCTTCCTGATATCTCTCGATCCAATAAGAAGATTATATATAGGATCTGATTACAACTTGAAACAAGATAACAAAAGAATAAGAGAAAACTATCTTCTCGTTCTTTCTTGCAATCGCAGTTGCAAACGGACAGAACAGAGTTTACAACTTACAAAAGAGAAGAGGAAGAAGAAGAATAAACTCTGCTTGCTGGGGTGATGAAGATCACCGTTGCTCAAAGCAATATTCGTCCCACACGATTTGCTCCCAAGAACCAGCAAGTTCACGTAGAACTTCTGGAACGCTCGTTGTCACCTCCTTGCTTGGACTCGCACGAACTTCCTGGACTACAATGACGGCTGCTGCAACTCTCTTCGTCTCCTCTATTACGAAGTAAGTCCTTAAAGAGGCACGAAGAGAATATTTATAGAGAGAGGGTGAAAACCCTAGCCGCCCAACAGTTACGGAAAGATAGGAATAGATTAATTATGAATCCCTAAAAGATAGGCACGAATTAATTTCAAATCTCACAAAAAATAAAACTGAATAACAGACCATATCTTTTCATAACCGTTCAAATATATTCGCAGCAGCAGCAGCGCAAGACAAAGCGCATGCGGTAGCGAATGCGACAGCCCATGCAACCGCGCATGCGATCCGCCCATGAGAGCGCATCAAATGCGCACAAGCGCCTGTGCCGATGCTGACGTGCTAAGTGCAAAGTGCGCCAATAAAGTGTCACTTTGTGCCCTTGAGCCCGAGTACGAGTCGCTAAGCCCCTTTGGGGCTTAGCTCCTATGGAATAAATTCCAAGAGTGACAAAAAGCATAAATTCTTTCATTAAGGTGTTAATCCTTCTTCATCCTAATAAAATACCCCCATATGGCACCCATGTGCCTCATCACATCCCATGTGCACACCTCAACACAAGCAAAGCATTATATTGAGATACCTACTTGGTGGTATAACCAATGTGGGACTATATTTTATAGTCCAAAGTCAAAAACACCAACAATCTCCCACATATCTCAATATATGGGTTGAGCATTCCTCACAATGACTATCCATCATGCATTATGATAGATGTCGCTTCGACTTGAATCTTCCTGCATGGGTCAAAATAACAGTATGATACAAGAATGGACTAAGCCTAGAATTATGCACTATAGTTGCAATTCTTTTCATTCACACAATGACATCAACTGTGGTTCTGGTTGCACATTGAAGGCCATGTGCACGCCTAATTTCGGTGTATATATTTTGGTTGTCTACAAGTTTTCTCTCATGAGACGGCATATATCTCTTTCCATACACTATAGGTGAGTTCTTAAAGAGACCTTAGAATGAAGCATTGCACTTCCTTGCGGTGCTACGCCGCTATAACATTGCCTTCTGCCGAGGATCACTCCCTCATGTGGTGTCATCCCCTGTAGCTTGAGGTTCACTCCATCTTTGTAGTGCCAAACTACCCAGCACGAAGCCTTGTGCTTTCTTGCGGTGTTACGCCACTGTGACATAACTTTTCATCGAGAATTTATATTTTTTACCTCTGTGGTGTCACACCGCTGTAACATGAGGTATCAACCACTTTGTAGTGCTGCCTACCACTTTTTATTCTACAACATTAGGCCACCTGCCTAATGTATGGGACGAATATTGCTCAAAGCAAGATTCGTCACACACGATCTGCTCCCAAGAACCAGCAAGTTCACGTAGAACTTCTGGAACGCTCGTTGTCACCTCCTTGCTTGGACTCGCACGAACTTTTTGGACGGGAATGGTGGCTGCTGCAACTCTCTTCGTCTCCTCTATTTCGAAGTAAGTCCTTAAAGAGGCACGAAGAGAATATTTATAGAGAGAGGGTGAAAACCCTAGTCGTCCAACAGTTACAGAAAGATAGGAATAGATTAATTACGAATCCCTAAAAGATAGGCACGAATTAATTTCAAATCCCAAAAAAAAAGAAACTGAATAACATACCATATCTTTCCATAACCGTTCAAATATATCCGCAGCAGCAGCGCATGCGGCAGCGCAAGACAAAGCGCATGCGGTAGCGCATGTGATAGCCCATGCAACCGTGCATGCGATTCGCCCATGAGAGCGCATCAAATGCGCATAAGTGCCTACGCCGATGCTGACGTGCTAAGTACAAAGTACGCCAATAAAGTGCCACTTTGTGCCCTTGAACCCGAGTCCGAGTCGCTAAGCCCCTTTGGGGCTTAGCTCCTATGGAATAAATTCCAAGAGAATGACAAAAAGCATAAATTCTTTCATTAAGGTGTTAATCCTTCTTCATCCTAATAAAATACCCCCACATGGCACCCATGTGCCTCATCACATCCCATGTGCACACCTCAACACAAGCAAAGCATTATATTGAGATACCTACTTGGTGGTATAACCAATGTGGGACTATATTTTATAGTCCAAAGTCAAAAATACCAACAATCTCCAACATATCTCAAAATATGGGTTGAGCATTCCTCACAATGACTATCCATCATGCATTATGATAGAGGTCGCTTTGACTTGAATCTTCCTGCATGGGTCAAAATAACAGTATGATACAAGAATGGACTAAGCCTAGAATTATGCACTATAGTTGCAATTCTTTCTATTCACACAATGACATCAACTGTGGTTCCGGTTGCACATTGAAGGCCACATGCACGCCTGATTTTGGTGTATGTATTTTGGTTGTCTACAAGTTTTCTCTCAAGAGACGGCATATATCTCTTTCCATACACTATAGGTGAGTTCTTAAATAGACCTTAGAATGAAGCATTACACTTCCTTGCGGTGCTACGCCGTTATGACATGACCTTCTGCCGAGGATCACCCGCTCATGTGGTGTCATCCTCTGTAGCTTGAGGTTCACTCCCTCTTTCTAGTGCCAAACTACCCAGCACAAAGCCTTGCGCTTTCTTGCGATGTTACGCCACTGTGACATAACTTTCCATCGAGGATTTACATCTTTTACCTATGTGGTGTCACACCACTGTAACATGAGGTCATCAACCACTTTGTAGTGCTGCCTACCACTCTTTATTCTACAACATTAGGCCACCTGCCTATGCGCGGTGGTACGCGGTTGTGACATGACTTAATGCCAAGGATTTACATCTTTTACCTCTGTGGTGTCACCCCATTGTAGCATGGGTTACACGTCCCTTGTAGTGCTGAAACTACGTGCTTTCTGTAAAGCACACCGGACATTCACTCTGTCCGAGATCTCATTAAGGCGTCAAAGCTATCCTTCCACAGAAAATTGTTCTTCATAAAGAAAAAGAAGTAGACAACAGTAGTTCTGGGTCCGTAACCCCACAATGTCTCAAATGACTACCCATTGTTCCTGATATTCTCCCAGTCAATATCCCTTCTTTGAACCAAAAGCTAGATGTCTAGTAGATTTCTTTTTGAACTAATAGCATAAAACTTTATAGTAGAATTACATAGACACAATATCAGAATATCTTCAAGCCATTTTGGTTGTTGTGTCCTCGACCCGCTGGCGCTTGAGACCCTTGGTGAACGGGTCCGTCAGGTTCTCCTGACTCCGAACATCAATTATGGCAATGACTCTATTCTTTATAAGATTATTCACTGCCTTGTGCCTCAACCACATAGTCCTCTTTTTACTATTGAAGATATCATTTGATGCCACCGCTGCGGTCGTCCGGTTTTCACAGTATATCGGTACCACCAAAATATATACACCAACCAATGGAAGATCATACATGAGCTCCCGAATCCACTATGCTTCATTCGCTGCAGCAGCCAGTACATAAAACTCAGATTCCCTTGAGAAATGAGAGAGCGTAGTCTACTTCTTTGACTTCTACGATATAACATCTTCACCCATGGAAAAGACGTATCCTCCTGTGGACCATTCTCTCTCTACTTTTGAATACCAGCTTGCATCACTGAAGCCTTCCACTACTGCCGGATATCCGCTATTGTGCAGTGCATACTTCTGAGTCCTCCTAAGATATCTCATCACTCTCTTCACAGCCTTCCAGTGCTCAACATCTGGGTTGCTCGTGAGTCGACTCAGCATCCCCCTGACAAAGCTATATTAGGTCTTGTGGCAGTTGTTGTATACATCAAACTCCCAATAACGCTTGAATACTCCAGTTGTCTGACACTTTTCCTAGGATTTGGCTTCAGCTTCTTGTCACACCTGTACGGAGTATCGATCATTGGAAGATCCTGATATCCATAGCGTGTGCGCATCTTCTCAATATAATGAGACTGTGACAACGCCACTTCAGTGTCCGTCCGGATAATATTTATCCCGAGGAGAACATCAGCTTCTCCCAAGTCCTTCATACCAAAATTGGATGAGAGGAACTTCTTTGTCTCAATGACTCGTGCTAGATCCGTGCCTAGGATTAGCATGTCGTTTATGTAAAGACAAACGATGACCCATCTTTCGTCAGTGAACTTTGTGTAAACATACGTGTCCGTCTCGCTGACATTGTAGCCGTTTGATCTTATGACTTTATCAAACTTTTTGTGCCACATCTTGGGAGCTTGCTTCAGACCGTATAAGGATTTTACCAACTTGCAAACATTGTCTTCAAGCCCTTTGACGATAAATTCTTCTGGCTGTTGCATATAAATCCCTTCGGTCAACCCTCAATTCAGGAATATTGTTTTGACATCCATCTGATGAATAACTAGCTTGTGAATTATAATAAGAGAAATCAACATCCTGATGGTCGTTATCCGCGCTACAGGAGCATATGTGTCGAAGTAGTCGATCCTCTGCTTCTGAGAAAACTCCCTTGCAACTAACATTTCCTTAAACTTGTCAACAGTTCCATCAGCCTTCATCTTCCTTTTGAAGATGTAAACAACCTGATTTTTTACAAATTAAATTAAATTTCATTATTTGTAATTACTGAGTTTTAGGGAGATTTTCTGTAATTTTTAGCTAATTATAATAAATGTTCGTTCATGGATTTATATTTTTGTATATTAAATTAATTATTAAAATAGTGCAAAAAATATATATTTGGGTGTATAACTAATAATCGAATATTGTATAATTTTTTTGGAATTTATTGGGGTCCAAAACTATTTTTAATTACCATATATATATTAAACCAACCTAATTCAACCCAAACCGAACTAAACTGAACCCGGATCCTAACATGTACCCACTAACCCACAACCCACCAACCCGTAACCCACAACCCATAAACCAACCCACTATAAAAGCCCCGCCCCCCTTCATTTCTCTTCCAAAATGGCCCCGAACCCCTCACTTCCACTCCATGTAACTCCCTCCCTGCCACCCTATATAAACTCTAGCCTAGCCAACCACCACCACCATCATCTCCTCTACCACCCCGAACAACCTCAGTCGCCGATGACCGTCGGACAGTCGCCACTGCACGCCGCAAGAAGCAACCGCGTAGCCGCCCAAAATTCTGAGCAAACAACACAGCAAGGTACCCATCTTCTAGCCCTTGTATCTCCCTGCACAGTTAACTAAATATCGACCCATCGAATCCTATGCGAAGATCACATGACTTTCTTGAACCCTGTATAATTAGTTCGGTATATCGTGTCCTGTGTCGGTCGCAATTCGTGACGCAAAATAGAAAAAAATGACCCAATTTGTAGTTCAGAAACTGTTCCAACCACCCATGTTCATGTCTAATTTTCTTCCAACACAGTTAATATTTTAAATTTTCACTTGAATAGTAATTTAGACAACATAATCGAGAATTAATCTATTTAATTAGTTTATTTTAATTTATTGTATGCTATAATTTATTCGTTGTTGAAATCTGCCAAAAATTTAGTTTTCTAAACCCCTCGAAACGAGACAACTTCGTCATGTGCGAATTGTACCGAACGGCGCGTATCGTCAACACGGACGTGTGAGACTTCGCGAAAGTTGATTTGGTTGTGCGTGCACACTGGAATAAATGCATATCTGTTAAAAAGTCCCATATTGACCTATTCTGACACTCGTCATAATTTTGTGTGTGCTTATCGTTTCATAATGAAACTTACGCCATCAGATTCACAGTGTCACGCTGGTCCTGTGACCCAAGTTTGGTTCGATTCTGAGAACGTTGACGAAACACCATTTTGTGGGCCCCACGGTTCTACTTGACGGGCGATTTCGTGATCGGCTCATTGAAATTCAGTTCTGCATGTTCCATTGGGTTCGTATCATCGTTCTGGACTCATTGACACTAAGTTTGATAAATTTGGAGAACTTTGTCTCAGGAATATTTTTTGGTACGAAGTGGGCCATATGTGGACCCCGCTTTAACCTGAAATTGTCAATTCTACCCTGTGTCCAAATTGAAATTGTGGGTAGTCCATCCTAGCTATTTCAAGTTTTCTGAGAGCAATGGTGATGTTTATTTCAGCATCCAGAGGCATACATGGAGATTCCACTTATATCGGAGCAACTGATGGAGCTCAGAACACAAGAAAGTGTACCTTGCCAACTTGCAGAAGATTATGTGCTATTATTTGCTTATATTATTTCCATATACTTTTGTAATGTACCTATTTAACCTAGGACCGTGAGACGTTACTTAACGTCCGAACAAGATTCGTGTGTCGACGCCGTACGCGGAGTCGTGTAACGTTACTTAGAGAGTTGATACCACGATCCTATATATTTTTATGTGCTTGCTTTACCAAGTATGTCATATCCTAGGACACTTGACACTATTTATGTGACAGAATCTTTCATGAGTTATTCATGGTGATTCTATATAGGCTTACATGATTCATGACATAATACTTGCATATACATAGATATCATTATGACTCGATATACTAGTTAGAGGTCATGATCTTGCGTGTTATGGACATGAGACGTCGTGGACATGAGACGTATGATTACATTGGGTGGGAAGAGACACACAGACTACATGCTGATTACATACATATATATTTTATTATTGCGGTACTTTAGTATATGTTCCAGATCTTGGCCCATTACGTGATATTACTGCTACCCGGCTCCCCGACACAGAGCTTGTAGTGGTTTCAGCCTGAGTACTAGTGATGTTCTCAATTTGTATTTCACATAGCTGGTTACATAGCCTGCCCTGAGGATCTATTTTTATTTACTATATTTTATTTGGCTTAAATTATTCTTGTACCTTGATATGTCCCCTGAGGACTTAGATCCGGATTATGTCCCCAAGGAACAGAAGAGGAGGATTACCCCGAGGTTTACGGGACAACAACTGACGCTGGAGCAGTACTGGCACCAGAGCACGAGGTTGTGCCAGAGGATTTCTCCTGAGTATTCTGTTACATACTCATTTATTTATGCTTTCAGTTATTTCATATCTTGACTCATGGATCTATGTATTGACTTATTTTATCGAGTTGTTCCCCGAGACACTATAAATTTTGACTTAATGATGGACTATTTTTTTTATCTTGATTAGTCTATCATATTGAGTAATATTTTTTTTTGTGGATGGGATTAAAATTATTCTATGATAGATGGTATAGACTGCACTTATATTTTTACAGCTTAAGTGCTCTCTAACGGGTCCATTAAATTGGATTTGTCCATTGGAGTTGTGCTATTGGCCATTGCCACGTGGCTAGTCCCTCGGTAATTTGGGACTGGAACGTGACATAGTTTTTGTTGTGGCCCATGCAGGTCTACGACTATATTACTTCGATTTTAACTAAGGAACCGAGCAAGCCTGCAATTAGGATAGGATAAATTATAGGATCTCATCCACTTGTTGATCTGTTCTTGACCTCTATATCGACTTTAAAATAATTTCTAGACTTGAATCCTGTCTTGATTCCTCTGTGCGCCTCTTATAGTTTACTTTGGATGCAGAGTAATAGATCCACGAGCCAGTGACGAGACTCCTGTGGGTACACCACAAGGTATTGTGGTCACCTACGACGATGGAGTGACACCATTGCGTGGAGATCCATCCACTCAACAAAGCAATCAAGCAGATCAGCAGGCCTCGAGGTTCCGGCGAGACGATATTCCACCACCGCCGCAGTTTACTCCATCGATGCCTATTTTTTCACTACGACAGCCGATGGATGGTCAGCAGATGTTCCAAATGTTACACTCAATAATGCAAGCACAACATAAGTGTCACTACCACATTCTAAAATAGGAGTATTTTTATCTTTTTATTATTTATAAATATTTTAAATAATTGCATGATATATATATATATATATATATATATATATATATATATATATATATATATATATATAGTGTTCTTTAATGCATGAGTTAGTTGACTTGACCTAGAAGCCCACTAGATGAACCCCTGATCGAAATATATGATTATAGATTTAATTCGTATTATTCAGGATTAAATATTGGAGATTATATTTATTATTGTGATTTTATTTAATTGTTGTGCATTACCGTTGCTTCGATAATTGGAGCACTACACTAGCTTTTACCTTCCAACAAATTCTACATCCTTGTCCTAGACATGCCCGTCTTCTATTTTGATCCTTGTGTAACTAATAAATATGCTTTCATGTGCTTCATTTTAGTCACACAATATTCATTGCAGACGTTTATTTTTAATTCTAAATAAATCTAACTTTGTATCTTTGTGCGTTCCAATCGAAATTGGAGACACAATCTTGACCCATTTTGTACAACCTAAATTATGACAATATTTTATTTTTAGTCTTCTATGTCCATGATATTTGTGTCCCACCTAATTTTAACCCCATGTACTTCTAATTAATTTTAGAACACCAATTATATTAATTTTAATTTAATTAATCCAAAACCCAACTTTGTGCAATTTTCTAATTGTTGGACACTTTTATGCAAAATTGAATTAAGATGTCCACCCCATTGGACACAATAGATGAAGAAACCCATTTCTCCTTCATGTGAATTTTTTTCCATAATTTTTTGGAGTGTGTAAACTCAACATCAACCTCCTCAAACCATAGCTCTCCAAATTTTGAATCTATGTAATCCTAGCCCTTGAAATACCTACATGACAAGTCAAGGCCTTTTTCAAGTGTTAACCAAGCCCTTATTCTAGGTCAACCCAATACTATACATATATAAATATTATTTTCCTTCTTTTTTCTATTCCTAAACCTAAGCACAACCGACCCTCCCTTACTGTTCACCATCTTCTTCTTCTTCTTCCCATCGTTTCCTCAATTAACTCGCCGGAGTTCACAGCCTGCCGCTCGCCTGCCTCGACCCATCGCCTAACCCGACCGGCCCTCCTCCCCACGAACTTCACCTGAAGCCGCTGTTGTCGACCAGAGCCCCCTCCGCCTGGGACAAACCGACCGGAGCACCCGCTGTCCCGACTGCCCTCAACCGACCGCTGCACCCCGAGCACCGCTGAACGCTGCACTCGACCATGCCACACCCACCGGAGCCGACCCGCTGAATGCTACACCCCGTCGACGACTCGCCGGAGCATGACTAAACGCCTGAGAATACCCCGGCCACCCTCGTCACGGCCAGAACTCGCCGGAGAAGCCCGATGTCCACAACTGAACCGAGCACCCTCTTCGTCGACTAGACGAACGCCTCATTTTCGCTCCCACAGGTTCGAGATACCCTTTTCTTGTTGCATACACGTACTCGTACGCGTATACGTGTATTGTTCATTGGTATATGGGTGTTTGTATGTATTTGATATATATATATATATATATATATATATATATATATATATATATATATATATATATATATATATATATTTATATTTATATTTATATTTATATTTATATTTATATTTATATTTATATAGTTTATGTATTCCTTTGGTATATGTTTAGTATGTACATAATTGGTATATATATATATATATATATATATATATATATATATATATATATATATATATATATATATATATATATATAGTATATGTATTCAATTAGTATATGTTAGTATAAATGTAATTGGTATATATATATATTGTAAGTAATTTAATGTTATATGCTAGTTAAGACTATATGTATATTTATATATGTACCTTGAGACCCTAGTGTTAATTACGGATATTCCGTATTTACCTTGACCATGTGACCCTGTAAATTGTTAGTAGACTGCCTTATGTACACTGACGTACTGGTGGGACCCATATTATTTTGACTGTCTGATCTTGCATAACAATTACAGACGTAACACCCGTGCAACTAGACGCACACTTGACCCTAGTTGACCAGTGTCATCCTAGTGTAGCTGCTGAGTTCAGCGTAATTATATTGTATGTGCTAGTATAATTGCTGATGCTGTCTTGTGTTATATTATATGTATATAGGACCATTGGATTGTTCTGCGAGACTTCAGGAGAAGGATATTGGTATTGCCAGCTAAGGACCCCAGGTGAGTACATTCTCTGACAGTTTTTATTATATTGATTATCTCTATAATTCTAGTTGTATAGCGTACATAATTCTGACACTGTTGTATATACGAGTTGGCATCATCGAGATCTGTCATGAGGAGTCATGATTGAGATCCATCGTGCTAGCTGGGGAAACGAGAAAATATTAGTAGATTATATGACATATCCAACTCTACATGAATCATAGCTCACCCATACCTCACATCGGTGCAGCCTGACCATTACATGCCTCATAGCCTATTATGTATGATTAGCCTGACTATTGCTTGCATCATAGCTATCCGGATGGTTAGCCTGACCTTACATGAATCATAGCTAGTCATACATAGCAAGCCTGATCAGTCCCAAGCCGATCACATGATATGTTAATATTTTACACACTTAGCTAGATAGTTTATATATGTATCTCTAGTTTATTAATCTAGCATTTCTCCATATTCTAGTTATTGTTCTAGTATTCACCTATATTCCAGTTCATTATTCTTGCATACACTTGTATTCTTGTTCATTGCTAGTGTACCATTGATGATGACATAGCTCCAATATTTCTATTTCAGTATCTCATTATTCCAGTATTATTTATTGCCAGTATTTATATCCATCCTGTATTTTTTTATACTATATTATAGTTTTTGTCAATATACATGGAACTGCTGTTAGTGCTTGTACTTCGCTACAATCCTGGCAGGATATTTTTTTCCAGACTGTGACATAGAGGACTTGTTTCCGGCATACTTGGAGATTTGGATGTTATTGATTGCAGGTTAGACTATTTATTGTTGTTAGACTTGTCTTGTATTTTATTTGTTTTCTTCGATATCTCATCATGCTCTAGTTTATATGATTGAGTATTTCTATATTATATTATGATATTTGTGTCTCCTTATGGAGTTGGATATTCATGTGAGAGTGATTAGCTAGTATTGTGACCTAGACAACATTCTACCACCGATGTTGTGGCGTAGGCTGGACGTACCCACGTACTCGTGCCCCTACAGCGGGTGCGGGTCATGACAAGCAGGTTCATCAAGAGGCCCAGCATTGTCGGACGGAGAAGTTCTTTGACGGAATTAGCTTTGAGCTACAGAGATTAATCAGCTCCGTTGTAACTACTTCTTATACAGACATCCTTGTTGTAGCCCGACGCATGGAGCGCATTATCAGGAGTGAGTCCATCCAGAAGATGCCGCATGCACTAGCACCAGACCGAGTATAGTAGGGAGAAGCTGTAAAGCGACAACAGATGAATCCACAACAGAAAGCATTTACACCACTAGCACTAGTCCTTCCTACTTATCACTACTGTGGCAAGGTAGGCCATATTAAGAGGGAGTGCAGACTCAAATTGGGATTATGTTTAACTTGCAGATCCAGTCAACATTCAGTAAGGAATTTCCCTAAGTGTCGAGAGGGAGCACTGATGGTAAACCGACAGCTGAGGCCACCCTTGGCACCATAGGCAGCACTCTTTCAGCAGGCACAGCAATAGCAGAGGGCACCACCACAGGGACATGGACAAAATTTTGCAATGACAGTGGATGAGGCAAAGACTCGAGGAGTAGCGAATGTGTAAGATTTATTTTTATCATAGCTAGCTATAATAACGAATATTTCTAGTAATACTTTAGCATGTGCCTGTTAGTTCCATTTTCTAGCCTATCCCTAGTATTATGATTAGCATAAACTTGTTAGTCTAGATTAGTAATATGTAAGTGGTACCCAAGTTTTCATAAGCTGTAGTTGATCTTCGTTCTAACCAGGCTCCTTTACTCTTGAGTTACTTATCTCTCATTTCCTAGGGAAAAGTTTTTATTTCTTCCCTATGTGTTCTGCTTGAAGAAAACCCTCACCCTTCCTCTCAAATTTTTCTTGTTCATGGTCCTTTATCCTTTGTGTCGTACTTCAACAAACATGTCTTGCAACCGCGTCATCTCTTCTGGAGCTGACCTTTTTTTGACCGGTTACATTTCATTTTCTGCGAGAATGCAATTCTTTTAAGGTGAGTAGATTGTAATCACCCTGATCTTTTAGAAATTAAATTTCATTATTTGTAATTACTGAGTTTTAGGGAGATTTTCTGTAATTTTGAGCTAATTATAATAAATGTACGTTCATGGATTTACATTTTTATATATTAAATTAATTATTAAAATAGTGCAAAAAATATATTTTTGGGTGTATAACTAATAATAGAGTATTGTGTAATTTTTTAAAATTTATTGGGGTCCAAACTATTTTTAATGACTATATATATATTAAACCAACCTAAACCAACCCAAACCGAACCAAACCGAACTAAACCGAACCAACCTAAACCGAACCCGAATCCTAACCCGTACCCACTAACCCGCAACCCACAAACCAACCCACTGTAACAGCCCTGACCCCCTCCATTCCTCTTTCAAAATGGCCCCAACCCCCTCACTTCCGCTCCCTGTAACTCCCTACCACCATATATAAACTCTAGCCTAGACGACCACCACCACCATCATATCCTCTACCACCCCGACCGTTGGACAGTCGTCGTCGCACGCCGCAAGAAGCCACTGCGCACCCGCCCAAAATCCTGAGCAAACAACACAGCGAGGTACCCATCTTCTAGCCCTTGTATCTCCCTGCACAGTTAACTAAATATTGACCCGTCGAATCCTATGCGAAGATCACATGACCCTTTTGAACCCTATATAATTAGTTCGGTATATCGTATCCTCTGTCAGTCGCAATTTGCGACGCAAAACAGGAAAAAATAACCAAATTTGTAGTTCAGAAACTATTCCAACCACCCATGTCCATGTCTGATTTTCTTTCAACCTAGTTAATATTTTTAAATTTCACTTGAACAGTAATTTAGAAAATATAACCGAGAATTAATCTCTTTACTTAGTTTATTTTAATTCGTTGTATGATGTAATTTATTCGCTGTTGAAATCTGCCAAAAATTTGTTTTCTAAACCCAAAATTTCTCGAAACGGGGTACGTGCCGCCAAACAAGGCTACTTTATCGTGTCCAAATTGCACCGAAAGACGTATATCATCAAAGCGGACGTGTGAGATTTTGTGAAAGTTGATTTGGATGTGCGTGCACACCAGAATCAACGTGTATCCGTTGAAAAGCCCCGTATTGACCTATTCTGACACTCATCATAATTTCGTGTGTGCTTGTCGTTTCATAATGAAACTTGTGCCATCAGATTTGTAACGTTATGCTGGTCCTGTGACCCAAGTTTTGTTCGATTCTGAAAACGTTGACGAAATACCATTTTATGGGCCCCACGGTTCCACTTGACGGACGATTTCGTAACCGACTCATTGGGTTCATATCATCGTTCTGGACTCGTAGATACTAAGTTTGACGAATATGGAGAACTTTGTCTCTGGCATATTTTTCGGTGCGAAGTGGGCCACTTGTGGACCCCGTTTTGACCCGAAACTGTCAATTTTGCCCCTGTGTCCAAATTAAAATTGTGGGTAGTCCATCCTAGCTATTTCAAGTTTTCTGAGAGCAATGATGATATTTGTTTTAGCATCCAGAGGCGTACCTGGAGATTTCACTTATATCGGAGCAACTGATGGAGCTCAGAACACAGGCAAGTGTACCTTGCCAACTTGCAGAAGATTTTGTGCTATTATTTGCTTATATTCTTTCCATATACTTTTGTAATGTACCTGTTCAACCTAGGACCGTAAGATGTTACTTAACGTCCGAACAAGATTCGGGTGTCGACGCCGTACGCGGAGTCTTGTAACGTTACTTAGAGAGTTGATACAATGATCCTATATATTTTTATGTGCTTGCTTTACCAAGTACGTCATACCATAGGATGCTTGATACTATTCATGTGACAAAATCTTTCCTGAGTTATTTATGGTTATTATGTATAGGCTTACAAGATTCATGACATAAGACTTGCATATACATAGATATCATTATGACTCGCTGGACTAGTTAGAGGTCATGATCTTGTGTATTATGGACATGAGACGTCGTGGACATGAGACATATAATTACATTAGGTAGGGAGAGACACACAGGATACAGGCTGATTACATACATATATTTTTTATTATTGCGGTGCTTTAGTCTCTGTTTCAGAGCTTGGCTAATTACGTGATATTACTGCTACCGACTCTCCGACACAGAGCTTGAACTGGTTTCAGCCTGAGTACTAGTGATGATCTTAATTTGTATTTCACATAGCTGGTTACATAGCCTGCCCTGAGGATTTATTTTTATTTACTGTATTTTATTTGGCTTGAGTTATTTGTGTGCCTTGCTATGTCCCTTGAGGACCTGGATTCGGATTATGTCCCAAGATACAGTAGAGGAGGATTACCCCGAGGTTTACGGGACAGAAGATAATGTTGGAGCAGTACTGGCACCAGAGGACAAGGTTGTGTGAGAGGATTTCTCCTGAGTATTCTATTACATACTCATTTATTTATGCTTCCAGTTATTTCATATCTTGACTCATGGATCTATGTATTGACTTATTTTATCGGATTGTTCCCCGAGACACTACAAATGTTGACTTAATGATGGACTATTTCCTTTATCTTGATTAGTCTATCATATTGAGTTATGTTTCTTTCTATCGATGGGATTAAAATTATTCTGTGATAGATGATGTAGACTGCACTTATATTTTTACAGCTTAAGTGCACTCTAACGGGTCCATTAAATTGGGTTTTCCCATTGGAGTTGTGTTGCTGGCCATTGCCACGTGGCTAGTCCCTCGGTATTTTGGGACTGGGGCGTGACAGAAGATCCACTTGCATCCGATTGGTTTAGCTCCTTCCGGCAGATCGACCAACACCCAAGTATTGTTAGAGGTTATTTGGTCATACTCGTCATTGATAGCCTCCCGCCAGAAGACAGCATCTCTGGTCTTCATCACCTCATCATAAGTAAGCGGATCTGCTTCCACATGATAGGTGACATAATCTTCTCCGAAGTCCTTCAGTCTCGTCAGCCGCTTAGTTCTCATTTCTGGAGTTCTGGTTTGAACATTGTCTCTAGAATGATAACTTCTTCATATATTATATCTTCTTTGGAAGCTTCAGCCTCCTATGCATCCACACTATTCTACGGAATATCCGCGATAATAATGTTCTTGTGCCTTGCAAATTTATCTTCAAAAAATTCTGTGTCGCAAGATTCAATGATATGATTTGATTCTATATCAAGAAACCTCTGAGCATCACTCTTCTCAGCATAACCCAAGAAGATGGTATTCGTTGTTCTCGTACCCAATTTCTGAATCTTTAAGTCTGGGAGCTTCACATATGCCAGACACCCCCTGTAACCTCCGTATCCTGAAATTCTAGCTTAAATGTTGTTATTAGGTTAATTTGGGGCTATTGGAATTTTTTTCACAATTTTTAGTTAATTAAAAACTAGTAACACTAATTTCCTAGAACTTTCAAGAATTTATTTTAGGGTCAAATATAATTAAAAATATTCTAAACTTTTATTTTAGGTTCTAAATAATCAAATATATTTTCTAGAATTTTCTGGGAATTTTCTGATTATTTTTAGCATTTATTTTGAGTTAATTAAGAAAAACTGAATTAAAACTAATTTTTAGAAAAAGAAAACCCTAATAAAACTAACCCGCCCAGTCAGCAACCAGCCTGGACCCCGTGTCAGCCAGCGTGGCCTAGTCAGCGGGGCCCAGCGGTCAGTGAGAGAGGGCAAGTGCGAGTCGAATCGGGTCACCGAGCCGACCTCGAGCTGAGCCGAGTCCTAACCCGACTCAGACTCAGCCGAGCCAAGAAGGGTTGAACCCTGGCAGTTCGATCTGAGCGGGCAGCAGCGATGGCTGCCATGTGGCACACTCTGAGCCACGGCTGCTCTCTCTCTCTCTCTCTCTCTCTCTCTCCTATATATATATATATATATATATAGTATTTAGTTTATAATTTCCAGGGTTTTCTTTTAGCCGATTTTGGGAAATTGTCATCTAAGGTTTCCTTCATCTTCCAGAAGCCATTACTCATAGGTCTGGACTCCAAACGTGGCCCAATTTCTTGCATTAGAACCACATTGAGGTTAATTTTCTGAATATGTAAATTATTTTACAAAATTCTGAATATTAAATTCTAGAAAATTCGTAGAGCACAGCATGTCCAAAAATAGACGTGTCTCGGTGTTTTTGCGATTCTGGGAGAACCAGAAATCAGAATCATGAACCGTTTAAAGTTTCAGAAAGATAATGTTGAGATTGTTGATATATATTTTTCCCAGAATTAATTCATAATATTTCTGAGCTGTTAATTTTGTAGAACTTTTAGGTTAGCAATCAACCACTGTTGCACAATACAATTTTGTATATACAATAATTTTCAAACGAATTTGAATCCGGATAAGCCATAAATTCTAGCATGTTTATGATGCTAAAATCTACAGAAAATCATGCATGAAATTCGAGTTTACATTGGTTGACTTTTTTGTCAACAGATCGCCTCGATTTGCGTGCCAAGAGTATCGAGTTGATAAAATTCAGTTCATTTGGACAAAATTTAAGAATTAACCTAAAAATAAAAATAATAAGATTAAAATAGAATTTTAGAGTAATTATTTTAGAATTAAATAAATTAAAATAACTTATCTTTTGACATGATAAATTGTAATACATAGGCTATTTGGACTATCACTTGGATTCTGACTCATACCAGCTAAGGACCACAGGCGAGTACATTTTCGTGATTATTTTCAGTGCTTGATAGTCTCTATAATACATACTTAGTATTGATTATTTAATTCTTGACACTTGCTACACGGATTAGTATGATGGATTCTTATTATGAGATACGTGACTGTTCTGGATTATTGTTATTTCTTCGTGACTGGTTCAGAATCCATGTTGTACTCGTGAGGAGGAAAAATACTTAGTGGACGTGTGAACTACCATTTCTATCCCATGGTCTTACTGGAATAATAGCAGTTATGCACGACACGTATGGTTTGCCGAATTTTACCCCTTAGTCGTTCACATGTCAACAAGGTATTTCAAATCACATAGGGTAGTGGTTCCTATGTGTTCTTCCATATATTTCAGTTATTTTCTTTGTTGCTTGGAGATATTGTACTATATGTTGCCATTAAAGGACTTTAGCATTTATTTATTCTAGTTACCTTATTGTGATTTCAGTTTTGTTGCTATCATATATTCGTTACTTTTTATTGTCTTATAGCTTCTATCATGTGTTGGAACTGTTTTTACTGTGATGTACTCGTTCCTTTCCTGACTAGATAAATATTTTAGATGACTACAATGAGGATGCAATTCCTACACATTATGGACCGTATGCTAGCGACATAATAGAGCATGATCTTGTCCTTCCGGGGGATCAGGGAGAGTTAGCAGCTCAGATACCGTCGGCAATGGAGTAGTTTAGTAGTAGTTGATTTTTTTAGTTATTTTGAACCGGATTGTTCTCCGACAATTTTTCTAAAGTATTTTGAGTATTGTACTTTGGATATTTAGATTTTGGGGAGATTCCTTGAACCCGCGTCAAGACTATTATTTCATTACTATCTTGGTGTATTCATTTAAACTAGTGCCTGTGATTGAGTAAAGTGTGGAGATGTTTATATGTTGTGATATATAGTTTATACTTGTGGCTTATTGTACAGCGTTCTACCACCGACACTGCGACATAGGCTTATTGTACAGCGTTATACTTGTGGCTTATTGTACCCATGACTCATGCCAAAATCTAGGGTGCGGGTCGTAACACGTTTTTAGTGGTGACCCATACAGGTCTGGTTTCGCACAAGGTTGCGAACTCATAGTGGTACTCAAGTTAGATGTATGACTGCGAGCCTGCTATAGGATATACATACTAGGAATAGGAAGATACTCAATCACAACTAGGGATCCCATATACTCAACTTGCTAACCCTTACTTTTTCCTTTCGAGCAATCGAACCTCTTCCATAGTTGATTGTCATTCTTGATTACTTCTGTCACTACCCGATTCTAGAAAATAGAGTTTTTTTTTGATAAATTTTGTATTATTTATAATTAATTATATTTATATTTAATTGTTGGTTGTATTATTTTTCTATTGATCGTTTTAGGGTTTTGGCTAGCCTGGACCCATGTCAGACCCTAGTGGACCCATGTCCGACCTAACCAACACCCTTATGAGACCTATTTTTTGTTTAAAATATTTATTATATTTTATTTTAGTTAGTTGGAGAGATTGGGAGTTAGTTTGAGTGCTTTTGGAACCCCAAACCCAAAACCCAAGTTGCATGACTTAAGGAGAGGGCATTTTGGTCTTTTTCCAATTATGTAAACCCTTCTTTACTACACATGGCCGGCCCCTATTCCCATTCCCAGACCCGAACACAGCAGCCCCCACCTCCTCTTCACTTCTTCTTCTTCTTCTTTATCTCCATTTCCTTCTCCTTCCTTCTTCCAACAAGCTCCAAGTAAGTCTTTTTTTCTCTTATTTCTTGCATTTCTTTCATTTGTATAAACCCTAACCTTTGATTTTCCCTAACCTAGGTGGGTAGAGCCTAGACTTAGTGTAGAGGCTTGGGTTGGAGGCTTGGAAGCTTGAGGGAGATAATTTCAAGAGTTTTGGAGACTTTGGCCTTGGGATTCCAACTCCCAAGAGGTAAACCCTAACTTTCCTCTTAATAATTGCTCTTATATAGTGTAATTAGTGGTTTAGAACCTTCCTAGACCCTAAGTCTATCCGTGGGAGAAAGTTGGAGCAAGTTTGGTTGTGTTTGGAGACTTTAACATTAGGTTTTGTGTCAATTTCGGGTGAAATCCGATATTGGCCCAATTTTGGGTGATGTCTTAGGTTAGACGAACCTAGGTAGACGTGCTCGGGTGTCTTGAGAATTAGTACGTGTTTTCGTTCGGACACGTAAAGTCGTGTCGCAGAGAAATGGGCAATTTGGGGGTTTTCGCCATCGTAGGTTCTATGTGCGTGCGCATTTTTACCACGGACCTAGAATCGACGAGTTAGCATTTTTTCTAGGATTTAGACATCGTTTAGAACCCGTGGATAAATTTTAGGCCGATTTTGAGTTGGTTTGGTCTGCGTTTCAGGAGGTTTTGCGAACCGCGCACCACATGTTCGTCGAAATGACCGAACGGCCATTTCGACTTGGTTTCTTAGTTTTGGGCTTGTGCGCACGTTGGGTTAGCTTCGGGGTGTGTGTGCTAGAGTTCTCAGGTTATATTTTATATATATATGTGTGTGTGTGTGTGTGTGTGTGTGTGTGTGTGTGTGTGTGTGTGTGTGTGTGTGTGTGTGTGTGTGTGTTTGTGCGTGTAGGGGTCGTTGGGCGTGCGTTGGTGAGTGTTGTGAGTGTTGTGTGTGTTGTGTATTAGAGTGTATATATATGTATGTATGAGTATATATATATATATATATGTATGTGTGTCCCTATATGTATATATATATATATATGTGTGTGTTTGTATATCTATATGAGTATGTGTATATATGGATATGTGTTTATATATATATATATATATATATAGATATGTGTGTTTGTATATATAAGTGTGTGTGTGTGTGTGTGTGTGTGTGTGTGTGTGTGTTTGCGTGTTTGTGTGTGTGTGTACTTATATACATAAGTGTATATGTGTGTAAGTATATATGTATAAGTATGTATGTATATATATACATAGTTGTATATATATATATATATATATATATATATATATATATATATATATATATATATATATATGTATATATGTTGGTGTATATATATATGTGTGTGTGTGGTCGTGTGTATGTGTGATTGTGTGTGCGTGTGGTGTAAAGTGAGAGAGCGAGGCAGCGAGGGGGGAGCGCGTTGCAGCGCACAGCAGGGCAGCAGCAGCATATACAGCACTAGCAGCAAGTAGCGATATATATATATATTTATATATAAGATAGATATATAGATATATGAGTATGTATGGTTATATATGTATGCGTTTATGTGCATATGTATATAGTTATGTAGCTATATGCCTATGTGTATGTATATATATAGTTAGTTAGATATATATCTATATGTATATATATATATATATATATATATTTGAGTATGGGTATATGTGTATATGTGTGTGTGGATATGTATATATATAGATACGTAGGTGTTTAAGTATATGTGTTAGATATATATATTCTAGCCTATATTATTAACTAGGAACATATGTATATCCATAGATAGTTAGCTAGAGGGGTAGTTAAAGAGGTATTGGAGGATATCTCAAAACCTTGAGATATCAAGGTATCTCAATACCTTGAGATGCCCAAGGTATTGAGTATCGGAGCGGGATTTTTGAGCAATTGCCTAGGAATAGATTTAGAGTTATTTTTATATGTATATGTGTATATATTTATGCGTGCTAGCATAGGTTTTAGCGAATTTAGGCGGGGTGCGTAGCCTAGGTCGAGGTATCGGATACCGAGGGTATCCCAGTATCTCGAGGAGGCGAGTTTGATGGTTTACTAGCTTAATGAGCTAGTTTTGACCTAGAATTTTAGGGGCACCCTAGTTTGATCTAGTGTTGACCATAATTGCCCTCGTTGACCGTAAAAGTCAACATTTGACCTAGAGTTGACTTTTTGGACCCCGGGTTGACTTTTTGACCCGAATTTTACTGTTTTGACCCGTTCGACCTAGAATACCCCTAGAACCTTATTTCTAGTTATTTTATATTAGTTTAAATCCATAGAACCCTATTTAATCTTGTTTTTCGTAATAGGTTCTTGCGACGCCAGTCCGGATCTCGATCCACATCAGTTGCTCAGGACATCAGGCGAGTACCTACCTCTGATTGTTTCCATTTCGTGATAGCGTTTATATCACCTGTTCTAGAACTATAATACTTGATTCTGACACATTATTACACGATCTGGTACTAGTGGATCCGGTCATGAGATGCTATCCCCCTTACCGTATTCAGCGGGTACTCTATCACGTGTATTTCATCATGTGCTTCGGGTATTGATTCTCATGTGCTATCATGTGCTTCTTGTGCTCTCGCCTTCGTGTGCGCGAGCTATTTATCATGTACGTAGCGTGCCATGGTTGGATCCAAGAGTATTAGTGGGGGAGGGGAGTAGGAGTTGGTTATGTGATCAAAGCCAAACAGTATTCATGTGTATGTCGGTTATGCAACTCACGCATAACGGAGTTATCGTAGATTATTCATGTGCAACCTAAGCCGATCACATAACGAACTTGTGCTCAAGGCACTTAGCTAGTATTCCTGTTTTCTCATATGCAGTTACTTCTCTACTACTTGTATTGTTTTTCAGTTTTATATTGCAGCTACTTTATCTTCTCCATCATGTATTTATTTTCTGTGCATCTTGTATACTTTTCTATTGCTAGTCATATATACCTTACCATATATTTGGAGTTGCTTTCAGAGTTATATACTTCGCTCCAGTCCTGACTGGGCATATTTTTTCCAGAGGATCCTAAGGATTTATGCCCGACATTCTACGGGCCGGGCGTCGAGGAGTGTTGTGACCCCGAGACTGAGGAGGAGCCTGTCGAGGAGACGACGTTAGCGCCCTAGTTAGCTAGGTAGGTTTTCCTGGGTTGTTCCCAGTTGCTATTTTGGATGACTGTACTGTATTATTATTTTGTTGCTTCTGTGATGTTGTAGACTTGGACTGTATATTTTGGATATTGTATTGCTCTCTTTGGTTCTTGTTTCGTTGTGATATCTTATCGTACTTTTACTCTTCCCCTAGTTATTGTGATTGAGTCATATATATATTGCGTGGTTGCCCTCCTTTTGGAGAGGTTATTGACAGGTTATTGTGAGATAGATATTGTGACCTAGAACGAACCTTTACAGCGTTCTACCGCCGATTCTGTGGCGTAGGCTGGACGTACCCACGACTCATGCCCGACTTTTCGGGTGCGGATCGTGACACATTTTTGGTGGTGGCCCATGCAGGTCTAGTATGCAGGTCAGGGAGGCAGGTCTAGTTTCTAGGTCTACCTGCAATAGGATATAGCATATAGGCTGAGAGAGTGTGTGCTCAATCACAACTAGGACCCTTCCTGATTCTTTTTGCTGTCTTAATTTTTTTGAAATTGTTTTCTTTTGCAATATTACTGTCCTTCTTTGATGATATCGTATCTTGCACCGTATTGACTTCTTTTGATCTGTGTTCAAGATGCTTCCGAAGATACGGTCTCAGCGCACCGTTCTAGCAGCTGTCACCGAGAGGTCTGCCACCTCTCGTCCTGCTCGACTTCAGGCATCCGCTACCTCTCCAATCACCACTCCTGCGGTCGAGGGAGCATCTGTTTCTCTCAGAGATCCTCTTACTCCTATCGATCCGAGAGCTACACCAGTTGTTCCGGTGGTACCTCCTCCACCACCGCCTGGACCAGTTGATGCCACACAGCTGTTTGCGTTCTTCAGAGAGATGATGGATGTGCAGCACCGCCAGGCAGATGTTATGAGGTTGGGCATTGAGAATGCTCACCAGGTGGCCATGACGGTGGTAGACAGAGTAGCCCAGATCCAGCCACAGGCAGAGCAGGCTCAGCATCCGAGGCCAGGCACCATTATCGACTTTCAGAGGATGCGGCCCAAGTAGTTCCGGGGTATGGAGGGGATCATGTACGCGGACGACTGGATCGAGCACATTGAGGGTATCTTTAGGCTGGCACTGATCCCAGCCAGTATACAGATTGAGGCAGCGGACAGCCATATGTTCGATCTTGCCCTTACTTGGTACCGCACAGATACGAGGCTAGCAGTACCGGGACTGACTTGGGAGGCTTTCAAGAAGCTTTTCAAGGAAAAGTTTTTCCTGGATGTGGCTCTCAGTGCTTTGGAGAGCAAGTTCGAGACACTCGTCAAGGGGAGCATGCTGGTGGACGAGTATGCAGCAGAGTTCTGCCGTCTGGGTAGATTTGTTGAGGGTTTGACTGAGGAAGCGAAGGCACGAAAGTTCCACAAGGGTTTGGTCATGGCGGTCAAGTCCTTGACTAGGAGTGACTGCGAGGCGACCTTCGAGCAGATTGTGAGCGACGTTCAGATGGCTGAGGACGACTTGGAGCTGAAGACCAAGAGGAGCAGAGATGCTTCTGGAGCAGGCAGCAGTGCAGGCCCAGCCAAGAGGCCGTTCCAGCAGACTCAGCAGCACCAGGATCAGGGTCGTGCACCCTTCCGGCAGGCGCCCCAGCAACAGAGGCAGGGATAGCAGCAGGGCCAGAGGCAGCCCATCATTTGCCCTTTTTGTAGGAAGCCGGGGCACGGATGGGACATTTATAGGAAGAGGCTGGGCAGATATTTGTTATGTGGCACAGCAGATCACCAGCTGAAGGATTGCCCTTCAGCACTTGCTCGTACAACTCAGGTCGGAGGAGCCGCTCAGAGAGGACCAGCCAGAGCACCTGCAGCACAGCAGAGAGGACAGCCTTTGCCGACTCAGCAACAGAGGTTTGCTCAGCACCAGCAGCAGCACCGAGGAGGACAGCAAGGGCGAGCTTTTGCCCTGACCGTAGACGAGGCCTAGCCCGTTGGTGATGTAATCTCAGGTTTTGTTCTTCTTGATTCCATTCCAGCACTTATTTTATTTGATTTCGGTGCTTCCCATATCTTTATGTCTGTATCTTTTGCTGTTAGACACCATCTTGTTGCTGAACCTTTAGCTAGACTCTGCAAGATCACGACCGGGGGTGGCATCATCCTAGTCAGTGATGTCTGCAGAGACCGGAGAATTACCTTGGGAGGCCGGTAGTTGAGTGTGTGCCTACTCGTAATGCCACTTCCGAGCTACGACATTGTACTCGGGATGGATTGGTTGAGTATGTATTGTGCTAGTATAGATTATCGTGGAGGCAGAGTGTTGTTTAGTCCGCCGGGTGAGCCAGAGTTTGAGTTTGCCAGAGGAGCAGCAGAGCAGAGCGAGGGAGTCTTCTGCGGAGCTCTAATGGTAGAGCCGAGGTTGCAACATCCACTGATAGCGGAGTACATAGATGTCTTTTCGGAAGAGTTGCCAGGGTTGCCTCCAGACAGAGATGTGGAGTTCTCTATAGACTTGGTGCCAGGTGCGGAGCCGATATCCCAGCACGTCTATAGAGCCAGCAATAGTGAGCTGATAGAGTTGAAGAAGCAGGTGGATGAGCTTCAGGACAACAGATTTATCAGATCTAGTTCTTCTCTGTGGGGTGCTCCGGTACTTTTTATGCCGAAGAAGGATGGGTCGATACGGATGTGTATCGACTATAAGGCTCTGAACAACCTCACAATCAAGAATAAGTATCCGCTGCCGCGTATTAATGATCTTTTTGACTAATTGAGCGGAGCGAGGGTGTTTTCCAGGATTGATCTGAGGACAGGCTACTATCAGGTGAAGGTCAGGCGGGAGAATATTCCGAAGACAGCTTTTCGGACCAGGTATGGACAGTATGAGTTCATGGTGATGCCATTTAGGTTGACTAATGCCCCGGCAATGTTCATGAATCTGATAAACAAGGTGTTCCATCAGCATCTGGACAGGTTTATAGTGGTGTTTATAGATGATATCTTGGTGTATTCGAAGACTCCAGAGGAGCATGAGGAGCATCTGAGGATAGTACTGGAGACTCTCAGGAAGGAGAAGCTTTATGGAAAGCTTTCGAAGTGCGAGTTCTTCCTTGACAAGGTTGAATTCCTTGGTCATGTGGTGACTGGAGAGAGGATCTCGGTGGATCCGAGAAAGATCATGGAAGTTGAGGCATGGAGTGCTCCGATTTCAATAGCCGACGTCAGGAGTTTTCTGGGACTGGCAGGCTACTACAGGAGATTTATTCAGGATTTTTTTCGGATTACAGAGTCGTTGTCTAGGCTGACCCGAAAGAACGTGGAGTTTGTTTGGTCAGAGGAGTGCCAGATCGCCTTTAATGATCTGAAGAGGAGGTTGACGACAGCTCCAGTGTTGACTTTGCCATCAGGATCTGGAGGATTCACTATCTATAGTGATGCATCGGGAAAGGGACTGGGTTGTGTGTTGCAACAGAATAGGAGGGTGATTGCCTATGCTTCTAGGCAATTACGTCCTCATGAGAAGAACTATTCTACCCACGATTTAGAGTTGGCAGCGGTCAACTTTGCTCTGAAGTTGTGAAAATACTATTTATACGGAGAGCGTGTGGAGATCTTCACAGACCACAAGAGCTTGAAGTATGTATTTACCCAAAAAGAGCTGAACATGAGGCAGAGGAGATGGTTGGAGTTGATGAAAGACTTCGACATATTGTTGCAGTACCATCCAAGGAAGGCAAACGTAGTTGCGGATGCACTGAGCAGGTATCCGGTAGCTATGTCCCTGACTACAGATCGTTATCTTCTGTCAGATCTAGATAGCTTGGGCATTGAGGTGATAGTGCCTGGAGTTGAGATACAGATGTGGGGACTACAGATTCAGTCAGAGTTGGTAGACCGGATCAGGGCTACTCTTTCACGCCCCAGTCCTAAAATATGTAGGACTAGGAACACGTAAGCATGCCAGCCGCATGGATATGGCAACTCCAATATATGGAAACCAAACCCATACGTACGCTGTAATATGAATATCAAATCCACAGTGGTATAACATATGTCACAAGTCATAGGGTATAATCTAAATCTCATCCATAAAAATCAATATAAATGAATAACCAGCATCTATATAACTAGATCTCAACATAAGTATCTAAGGATGATAGTTAGATGGAAACAAATCCACTACCAACTCGAATATGAGAGCAAATACAATATGAGTACAACACAATCAACATAATATGAGAATACCAGCTAAAAATCATGGGCTCGAAGAGAAGACATCCTCGAAGCATATATAATCATCCAAATCTGCGCTCCTACAAATACTCAAGAACAGGTACACCTGGCAGCGGACCAGGTCCTCAGAGGGACATAACAAGATACTTAAACATATGCCAATAAAGTACTAAAATAAATATCCAATGGGTCGCCTAACCATCTATGTGAATACAGTTTGAGAACAACTTTCTAACAAGTGAGCTATCTGGCTGAGAACTGGGATTGGCATGACTCTCTCGGAGAACCAGGGGCCTCAAAGGCATATCGTCTTTTGAACGGCAGAGGCCCGCCAAGTAGTATAGGGGTCATCACCGCCCGTATCTCCAGCGGAGCTTCCGGGTTACAGAAAGAAAAGTGTAAAGGAGCTCAAATGCGGTACTTGTTGTTCTCCCCACCCCATGCTCTAAGCATGTCACATCCATGACACAATTTTGTTCATAGCCTATTCTTAGTACCTTAGCCCAATCCTGCAATCAAACAAGGATAAGGATGGGACCACCGTACTACAATAGGCTATAGCCCCTAGACCTCTAATAACTGCTAAGTCTACTAGCATGCAAAGTTTCTAACAGCAGTTATTCCTAACGCACGGCTCACACGTACAGGAGGCCGACCCTGCACACCAGTCCATGATCTATATGAGACTCACAACTCGTGTAACAACTGTGTCACGGCCGATGAACCTAAAGATGCTACATGATAATGGGGTAGTCTCATAAACAAGGTCAATGCAAATACATAAATAAAAACTTACCGCGACGACACCGTCGCGCATATTTTATATAACAGTTAAAATATATGAACTAAAGATAGAAAATAAAGATGCATACAACATATGGAATATAAATAACAGTACAATGGCAAGGTATACTTGCCTGGCAAGGAAGCTGCAATGTACCAATAACCTGCTCCAAAAGTCGCGTAGAATAAATCCAACATCCTATGTACATATAATATAATGCAAATAAATTATTAGTCATTACACTAGCACATACACAACCATATTTACACTGGACTCAGGGGGTATACTAGGGGTAACACTAGTCATCTAACACGGTCAATTACGCGTTGAATTATGCGGGTGTCGCGTCTTCAAGTACTGTACGAAATCAGTCAGTCAACTGACAGATGTCTATGCCAGTACGTTAATGTACGCAAGGTAGACAAATTCACAAGTTCTTAGGGTCAACATGGTCAAGGTAAGTATGGGATAGTCCACGGTATCCTAGGGTCGTACAGTCTGAATATTTAGTCATAATTATCAATTTGCATTTACTTACATATATATTCATATTTATATAATAATATATCTAGCAATTTTATTTACATAATTATTAGAATACATATAGTAATTACGTACATAAATATATATACCAAACTGAATAATATTTGTGTACATATATAAATGTACGAACGCGCGTTGGGTTCTCCGACTCAGGGTCTGATGTAAACTAACCGTGGTGGCTAAATACTAACGTCCTACTAGAACACTGTCAGAGAATGTACTCGTCTGGGGTCCTGCTGCTGGTATTAATCAGAGTCTAAGTCACAGCCCAAATAGCCTATGTATTACAAGTTTATCACGTCTAAAGATAATTTATTTTAATTTATTTTAATTTATTTAATTCTGGAATAATTACTCAAAAATCCTATTTTAATCTTATTATTCTGATTTTTATGTTAATTCCTAAATTTTGTCCAAAGAAACTAAAATTTATCAACTCGAGACTCATGTCACGCAAATCGAGGCAATCTGTTGACCGAAAAGTCAACCGACACAAACTCGACTTTCATGCATGATTTCCTGTAGATTTCAGCATCAAAAACATACTGGAATTTATGGCTCGTCCGAATTCAAATTCGTTTGGGAATTATGACACATACAAATTTTGTATTGTGCACCGATGGTTAAATTCTAACCTAGAAGTTCTACAGAATTAACAGTATATAAATACTTCGAAATAAATTTGGAGAAAAATATATGTCGATGATCTCGACATTAAATTTCCGAAACTTTAAACGGTTCATGATTCTGATTCCGGGTTCTCCCGAAATTGCGAAAACATCAATACACGTCTATTTTCGGACATGCTGTGCTCTACGAATTTTCCAGAATTTAATACTAATCATTTAGAAAAACAATTTATATAATCAGAAAGCTAACCTCAATATATTTTTAACAAAAGAAACTAGGCCTCGTTTGGAGTCCGGAGCTATGCGCAATGGCTTCTGGAAGATGAAGGAACCCTAGATGGCAATTCTCCAAAAATCGGCTCAAGAAAAACCCTAGAAAATAACTTAAACTATTATATATATATATATATATATATATATATATATATATATATATATATATATATATATATAGAGGATAGAGAGTGTAGCCGTGGCTCAGAAAGTGCCACGTGGCGGCCATCCTCGCTGCCCCGCCCAAATTGGACGTTCCGAAACTGACGCGGCTCGGCTCAGCTGAGTCCGAGTCGAACTCTGACTCGGCACGGCTCGAGGTCGGCTCGGCTTCACCCCGCGGTCACTGACAGGCGGGCCCAGCACTGTTTGCTACGGGAGACTGACAGGTGGGCCACCTGTTTGCTGACTGGGCAGAATTAATTACTTTTTGGTTTTCTTTTTCAGAAATTAGTTTTTAATTCAGTTTTTCATAATTAACTCAAAATAAATGCTAAAAATAATCAGAAATTCCCAAAAAATTCTAGAAAATATATTTTATTATTTAGAATCTAAAATAAAAGTTTGGGATATTTTAATTAAGTTTGAACATAAAATAAATTCTTCAAAGTCCTAGAAAATTAGTGTTACTAGTTTTTAATTAACTAAAAATTATGGAAAAATCCCAATAATCTAAAATAGCCTAAAAATAATTCTAAATAAATATTTATATAAGTAAATATACTAAAAAAATTATTTTCTAATTAACTAAGAGAATACTCTAAATAAATTCAACATTGATAATAAATATAATAATATAAAATACACACAAAATACCTATTTTGGGTGAAGGGGTTTACAATCTACCCAACTTAAAAGAATTTTTTTCTCGAAATTAAAAATAAGGCATGGTTTGATAAATCATTCACATTCGTACATAAGGCAAGTCAATCGTAATCTCTTCCAAAAATTTAAATAACGAAATATATTCAAATCCATCGCAATCACTTCAAAATTAAAATAACCACTGTTTAAATCAAAATTAAACTTGTCGTAATCTCTTCTCGATTTTTAAATAATCAACATCTAAATCTAACTCAAATCTATATGACATCCCACATCAAAATTTATATCACAATTTCCAACTATCATAATCTCCTCTAGACTTTGAACAATAAACAATTCTAATCAAATCTTATTCCTATTCTCAACTTAAGAATTTTGTACTCTTCAAATATTTAAACTCAATTTACATCCTCAATATTTCAAATAGGTGACCCAACAATCAAAATTGAACTTTTAATTCAAATAATCAAATTGTAAAACTTAAATCTAATTCACCAATTGTTCAAGTCTAAAATTCTATATTTATCCTCAAAATTTAAATCGATGATTCATCCTTCAATATTCAAAATTTAAATCATGTGCTCAAAGTATAAATATTTGGTCCACAATATCAAGATTTTAAAATTTGTTAAATCCTCATTATCTTAATCCTTTTTTTAAAAAAATTTCAAAATTAAAATGACTTGAACCTCCCAATCTAATCTTACTTGATCACAATCTAAAAGAAATTCCTCTCAAGTTGACAATGCAACTTCTACCCAACTTAGAATTTACCCATCTATCACATAAGGCTATACGTTTAAGAAAGATATTCCTCAAATTATTTAATCATGTCATTCAATCCTCAAAACTTCAACGCCGATTATATCATATATGATATGTCCTTAATTACGAAAGAATAATCCTCAAGTATGTTATCGGCCTATGGGGTATATCTAGTACTCTCTGTGTATCAAACTTATACCAAGCACGAGGTTTCGTCTTCCCGAAATAAGGGAAGACGGAGATCAATAATAAAGAGTTCAAGGGCGAGGTAATAGAATAGAAGTATCGGGATCAAGGCGTTTAAAGAATTCAAATAGGAATTGTCAAAGCAGTTATGGATTGAAGTCCTATTTTGGTAATTCCTATTCACATGCTCGTATTAGTACAGTTATGTAGCCAATATGATACACTCAGACATATCTAGAGGGCAAGTACAGGTGTCTACTAGTCAACTATATATCTCAATCCCCGTAAAGCATCATTACGAAGGGCGAATCAAGCGCACTATGGTTGATCAGACCGTAATATACTGATTCTGATTAGACAATGTATTAGTAGGCGTCCCCAATAATACATATCTCATGATCAAGCTCGATAAAAGAGTAAGCTTGTAAAACTAGGCTATAATAGCAGCATAAGTCAAGGTAGTGCAGCAAATATAAGTACGCTAGATGATGATGAAAGGAGGTACAAATTAATTCAAGTTCACAAAAAAAACAACAACTAAGCAACAATAATAAAAGACTCTACAATCCCTACAGTTATCATACAACCTCCTTGTCTAAGTTGCTAGTCGACCAAATAGGGGCAAGGACCTCTAAATTCTATTGTCTGAATAAACACTGTCATCTTTTGCTAGCATGTAATTAATGTCATTCAGTTACACTACCTTGATGGGTCAAGTGGACTATGTGATACTAGGTTGTGAGGCATACTACCCAACTTAAAAGAATTAAACTAATACTGTGACAGTCTTAAGAGGATCCTACAAAATAATCTTGTACATGTAAATAAAATAGAAACTCTTTATTAGGGTATATGAGGAAAGATCTTGGTACTTATTAGGGTCTCCTATTGCATTATATAGGTCATGGTCGTCTTAAGCCTTAGTCATAGTGCTTATAGAACAAGTGTCAATAGTAAGGATAAAAGAGTTACTAGCCTCAAAGGAAAAGGGGATATAACTTATATTGAGGTGGGGTACAAGTTACGCGACTTAAAACTAAGGGGTAATCATTAGGTCATAATCTACAATAATAACTTAAATTGTTAAGTTCTAATTACCAATCACATAATTCAAAAATTTAAGAGTAACAACCAAAATCCTAGCAATTTATATATATCCTAAAATAGGATAAAATTACTTGGCCTACAATCAGAAGTGTCAGATGGCACGAGTTGAAAGATGAAGAGAAGAAACGTAATCAGTCGTCGCACACTAGCGAGCGCTATGGTCACAGGGGAACAATATATGAAATAAAATAGAGAGGCTATAGATAATGTCAAGTTTTCCTAAAGGGAGATGCTACGCTACTCTCTGTGTTTGCGGTATGATCAAGAAAATACTATATTCAATGCTCTTGGCTTCCTAAGGTGCTGTCTACTAATAATAAAGATAATGATCTAAGTTTATAGTTCTAATATTATCTAACTATGAAGGTTAGGTTCAGTCCTAATTCTGAATTTTGGTTTCTATTGGTTCCTCAATACTAGGGTCAAACATCATGATAAGACTTTTAACTAACTCTAGTTGTATCTATACTACTCACAGGTCCTCATAATATATCAGGGGTAATGGTAAACCAATTCTAGAGATAAGGGATTCTAGGGTTCACTAGATATTCCAAACTTAGTGGTGTGTCTATATTCTCGTTGTATTCTTAATATGTGTGCTACCCTAATTATCATCCTATTAACAGGGGTTCCTATATTCTAGCAGAAGGCTATACTCAAAGAACTATTAGGGAAGTACAGGAATCAAGCAGGATACAATTGTTCAAAATAGAACAGATAGGAGGAAGATGAATCATAGTCAATTGTGGATGAGATCCTATACTCTAGTCCTAGATGCAGGCTTGTTCGGTATAGTAACGTAACCGAGACAATATGCTCTCGACCTATATGGGCCACCACAAAAACATGTCACGCCCCAGTCCTAAAATATGTAGGACTAGGAACACGTAAGCATGCCAGCCGCATGGATATGGCAACTCCAATATATGGAAACCAAACCCATACGTACGCTGTAATATGAATATCAAATCCACAGTGGTATAACATATGTCACAAGTCATAGGGTATAATCTAAATCTCATCCATAAAAATTAATATAAATGAATAACCAGCATCTATATAACTAGATCTCAACATAAGTATCTAAGGATGATAGTTGGATGGAAACAAATCCACTACCAACTCGAATATGAGAGCAAATACAATATGAGTACAACACAATCAACATAATATGAGAATACCAGCTAACAATCACGGGCTCGAAGAGAAGACATCCTCGAAGCATCTATAACCATCCAAATCTGCGCTCCTACAAATACTCAAGAACAGGTACTGTAATGCCCCACAACCGCTCGGAGCGTTACGCTGAGTCGGATTGAATGAATCAAATGCTGGTTACATTTGAAATGTTGGATTTTGGGAAGAAGGATTAATCGAGTTGGTTTCAATGTGCAGATGGCTAGCGGGTTCGATGGAAATCAGGTGTTCGTTCAGAACAATACTAAATAGCTGAATGGAAGCGATAATGCCGTCTTCCTTAATCCGATCGGTCGGATGATTTGGAGAGCACGGCCTGCTCGCACGGTCATACCAGTTGAGTAGATCGTGCTTGTATCGGACTACGGGTTCAAGGGATTGGCCGTATCGGCAGGACAGGATGCCTTACGGGATCAATCAACGTGAGTGGGCTCTTTCCCTTCTCCTCTACTCCTTCATGCCTAATAATATGGAAAATACGTAAAAGGCTTGAACACTTGGGCTAAAACATTGGGAATCACTACACTGAGGCGTGCATAGAGTGTACGTCGTTGGCTTGGTAGGACTGTGGCTTGAAACGATTATGCGTTGGATAGTTGGATACGATAGCTGGATTATACATTTGAGGCAGTCGGTTGGATACTTGGGATTTTACTTGGATGATTGGAATGATACCATCGAGGCAATGGAAATATCAGGAATTCGGGCGAGCGAACGTGCATCTGTGCGCGAGTATCACTGAGTTGCTTTGTCTTGCAAAGCGAGCAGTTGTGGTTCGAAACCGAACAACTGTATCGGCGAGGGCGTTGTGTCGCTTGATGGGGCATCGTGCCACGAATGGGGCATTGTGCCACTGAAACGGCATTGTGCCATGGGATTTGCTTCGAGCAAGGGTGTTGCACCAATTTGGACTCTGTGTTGAGAAGAGGCATCATGCCTATGGAATCACTTACCTTGGGCTATATCTTGAGGTCGAGATTTGGATCTCTTGGATGGATATGTTGGAAGAATGGTTATGGATATTTGGTTGGATATCGGTTGAACGAGTCTAGGATCGCTTGGTGGGGCGAGAATGTTCGATCCTCTCGTCATACCTACTTGGTGTCTGCATGTCACGGACAACCTGTATTGCACAGGGTTTGGTCTCCTCGAACGGGATCTCCGGGGCACCGGGACCGTTCGACCATGGAGGAGACAACTGGGTAACGCGTCTTGGGCGCGGTGCCAGCAGTTGGCAATCGATCCAGGTGGGTTAGCTACTTAGCGCTGTTTTGAGGAGAACCGCATATGATCAGTCCGATCATACGTCCTTTATGGCTTGGCCAGTGACTTCATATAGATAAGAGTTGGTTTGCTTTACTTTGGATGGTTTGTGCTTCGCGTAGGCGCGGCCACCTTGCCTCGGCAAGAGTGTGCACTCGAGATTTGGATATATACACTGTTGGTTGAGGATGGATATTGAGGCAAGACAGTGGGTTCGATATGTTATCATGCAAGCGATGACATTGAGTTAGACGGGTCGGTTATATAATGCTTGTCGTTTGGTTTGAGATTGAATGCTTGCATGCGTAAACTGCTTTACTGCTTTCCTTATCATGTCATCCATATGCCATAAAATGAATCTAGGATTCAACTAGAAAGATCACCATTTAACTGTGTGCATTCACTATTTTACTTAGTGTCGGCTTAGGCGAGTGGGTTACCCCGCTCACCAGTACGGTTGTGTACTGACCCACGTTTGTGGGCAATATTTCAGGTACACAGGCGTAGTGGCGCTGCTTGGATATACGGGACAAGATGTATGAACTGTAAGTACCTTTGTGGGCTAGAGAAAAGAGCAAGAGTATTTTATCGTCTCCGTGGTATCGCCTTTGTGGCATTGACTCGGGGCATTTCATTTGGACCCTATTTTGAGCTTCGCTGCGTATACTCTGTTTATGTGCTTGGTACACTAAACGGCTTCCGCTGTAACTTGGTTATTTCGATGATAACATGGGTGTTTGAAAACATTGCCTTGTACGAGCGCAACTCCAGGCTCGTACGGCATCACGTTCCGATGGGAACGATTATCCTGCGAAAGAGCTGCAACGTGGTAATTCACGTTCAGTAGGGACTATCGAGCTTGCGGGAGATTGGGGCGTGACAAATTGGTATCAGAGCGCCCGGTTCATTTCTTCGGACTTGGTCCTTCGCTTTATCACAAACTCTAAATAGCTTCCGCGTGTCGTTTAGCTCTTGACTCTACTCGGTGCCGCATCGGATGTTTCATGCAATAAGTCTATTTATTACTTTTTGTGGCTGCTTGTTATTCTTTGTTGGGTTGCCTTGGTTGGTTTTCGTAGGATCGCTTAGTCTCGTTAGGCGTTGTTGCATTCGTGCAGCAAGTTGGTTGGCGTTGTTGCATTTGTGCAACAAGTGTGGGCTTTCGTTGGGTTGGCTTGGCTTATCGTTCTGGAGTTTCTGATTGCCTCAATGGATCAGTTGGTTGGCTAACGAGATTTGGTTATGCAGCATGTTGGGAGTAGAAACATTCGATGAGAATGCATCCTTGCACGAGTTGCTCGTCTAGCGATTGTGTTGGCTATAAGTTAGAATTTTGGCTGTGGCGCATCGGTTGGGCAAGTCTGAGTTTGGCTCGAGAATATATGGACAAGTTGGTACGAGTTGCTCGTACAACAAAAGTGTGAAACCGTTGGGTATTAGGTTGGACTATTTGGAAGACAATCATTGCACGATTGCTCGTGTTGAGAAAGTATCAGACGGTTTGAGAAACAGTTGGATAATTCAAGCGTTGCCTGAGTTCTGTGTCAAACTCGAATTAGGAAAGGCATGATCACGCATGGAGAATGGTTCGAACGAATCTTGGGATTCGTGAAAGGAAAACGTAATGTGAGTAGCGACTTGATTCGAAGTGGTATATGGGATCAAACATGTTAAGCAAGGCATTGGAAATATTTTGGTTGGACATATATGGGAATTGCCTGAACGGACTCGGATAACGAATACCAGTTGGTTAGTGCACGTCGGTTGAGTTGGAAAGAATGGAACTGAAGCAAGCGAATATTGAGTTGAGCATATCGTGAACGGACTGATGCAAATGGAAGCATCGTTGGGCTTAAGTGATGGACGAGATCGGAACGAACAACTGGGATGCGCTTGAACGAGCGATGGGTGAATCAAATGATAGCGAGCATGAACTATGATTTTGGGCAACACATTTGAGCTGTTGGTTGAGCAATGAAACACGATTTTGGTTTGGAGGGGGCAAAGCGATGGATTTACACAAACTTGAAGATCTTGGATATTGTTGCTCGTGAAGTTGACTCAGGTTTAGCGAAAATAAAATTTTGGGCAAGATGTTGCAACGATAGTAAACGGATTCTCCGGAAGACGTGGACGGACGTTTGAAGATAGCTAAATGTGATAGCAACGTCAGAACAAATCACTGTGTTACTCGAGTAAGTTGGACGTGCATTGTGGAACATGGCAATTCAGAAATTTGATGGATTCAGGACAGTAAGACGGATTGATGGAAGACGGTTTCAACGAGCGCGGATCTCGGATTCGGGAGTTCGCTCGGGTGGATGGTTGGATTTTGATTCGGAATTTTGCAGATGAGATATAGCATGGTTTATAATAACTGTCCATCGTAATGATTACAATTATCAAGCGTAGCTTCGGGACAGCTGACCCTAAGCGACCTTGACCCGCTGAATCGGATATGAATATGGTAGACCCATAGAACGACCCTTGAGGCAGCGTATTTGGGAATGCGTCGAGGGCAGATGTGAGCAATGAGATTTGGCTTATCGACTGAGTGTTGGATTTGAGAGACCCTTGGGATAGTCTTCAGCTGAAGATGCAGCCGGAAGATCGAAGCGATGGTGGGTTTGGCCTAAGTCAACGGATGAGATTCAGAGTCACAGATTTATATCGATGGCATCGCCTCTGACTCATCGTGCCTGGAAGGGAATAGCATTTATATGAATGGACGACTGTGGCGGCTCATTCAAATCAAATCTTTGCGATTACTGGAAGGGACAGATTTGCCTCAGATTTATAAGATGTCTCGGAACTGATTCTGGGAAGCGTGCTTGTTCGGAAGGCAAAGGTAATATTCTATGCTTCGAGGCAGTGGAAGCAGCGCGAAGAACTATTCCATGCGTAACCTAAGAATTGTGGCGAGTGTGTCCACGTTGAAATCGTGGCGACACAATCCCTTTGGCGTGGCGGCGAGATCTTCGTGGATCACACGAACCTTAATATAGATGTTCACCCTGTAAGATTTTGAGATGGCAGGAAATGTGTTGGACTGAGCTGATCTAAGCAAAGTCAATATTTGGGTAAGTCGCATAGCTGGGGTAGATCAGTTGAGATGATCGTTCGGTGCACGAGATAATATTTGAAGATGTTGCTAGTACGGATTTCAGAAATAGTTGGATGGATTGAGTTAGAACACGAACTGATTGAGTCAGTGGGAAATTATCATATTTGAGGATAGTGCTCAATCGAAAATGTTGGAATGGAAATCGGGATTGATTCAATTGGGAGCAAAGCAAATGGATGCCTCGAACATAAAGATACCCTTGTAACTTTTTCAAATTTGCTATCGTAAAGCTCGGCTGAAATGCATGTATTTTAGGGACGCCTTAAATATATATACGATCCAAAACTAAGCGATACGAAGAATTCGTATTGAGCTGCAAGGAGGATGTGGGAATTCGTGAAAATTGTACGAGCGTTCAGCAGAACGAGATGCGGAGTCAGAATCGTGAATATGTGAGTTGCTTAGAGCAGATCTTGGAATAAATTGTGGCATGTGATTGGAATGAGTACCAGCACAGTTCGTGGACGAACCTGATTCTAAGTGGTATATTATGTAACGCCCCGCAAACGCTCGGAGCGTTACGCTGAGTCGGATTGAATGAATCAAATGCTGGTTACATTTAAAATATTGGATTTTGGGAAGAAGGATTAATCGAGTTGGTTTCAATGTGCAGATGGCTAGCGGGTTCGATGGAAATCAGGTGTTCGTTCAGAACAATACTGAATAGCTGAATGGAAGCGATAATGTCGTCTTCCTTAATCCGATCGGTCGGATGATTTGGAGAGCACGGCCTGCTCGCACGGTCATACCAGTTGAGTAGATCGCTCTTGCATCAGACCACGGGTTCAAGGGATTGGCCGTATCGGCAGGACAGGATACCTAACGGGATCAATCAACGTGAGTGGGCTCTTTCCCTTCTCCTCTACTCCTTCATACCTAATAATATAGAAAACACGTAAAAGGCTTGAACACTTGGGCTGAAATATTGGGAATCACTACACTGAGGCGTGCATAGAGTGTACATCGTTGGCTTGGTAGGACTGTGGCTTGAAACGATTATGCGTTGGATAGTTGGATGCGATAGCTGGATTATACATTTGAGGCAGTCGGTTGGATACTTGGGATTTTACTTGGATGATTGGAATGATACCATCGAGGCAATGGGAATATCGGGAATTTGGGCGAGCGAACGTGCATCTGTGCGCGAGTATCACTGAGTTGCTTTGTCTTGCAAAGCGAGCAGTTGTGGTTCGAAACCGAACAACTGCATCGGCGAGGGCGTTGTGTCGCTTGATGGGGCATCGTGCCACGAATGGGGTATTGTGCCACTAAAATGGCATTGTGCCATGGGATTTGCTTCGAGCAAGGGTGTTGCACCAATTTGGACTCTGTGTTGAGAAGAGGCATCGTGCCTATGGAATCACTTACCTTGGGCTATATCTTGAGGTCGAGATTTGGATCTCTTGGATGGATATGTTGGAAGAATTTTTATGGATATTTGGTTGGATATCGGTTGAACGAGTCTAGGATCGCTTGGTGGGGCGAGAATTTCGATCCTCTCGTCATACCTACTTGGTGTCTGCATGTCACGGACAATCTGTATTGCACAGGGTTTGGTCTCCTCGAACGGGATTTCTGGGGCACCGGAACCGTTCGGCCATGGAGGAGACAACTGGGTAACGCATCTTGGGCGCGGTTCCAGCGGTTGGCAATCGATCCAGGTGGGTTAGCTACTTAGCGCTGTTTTGAGGAGAACCGCATATGATCAGTCCGATCATACATCCTTTATGGCTTGGCCAGTGACTTCATATAGATAAGAGTTGGTTTGTTTTACTTTGGATGGTTTGTGCTTCGCGTAGGCGCGGCCACCTTGCCTCGGCAAGAGTGTGCACTCGAGATTTGGATATATACACTGTTGGTTGAGGATGGATATTGAGGCGAGACAGTGGGTTCGATATGTTATCGTGCAAGCGATGACATTGAGTTAGACGGGTCGGTTATATAATGCTTGTCGTTTGGTTTGAGATTGAATGCTTGCATACGTAAACTGCTTTACTGCTTTCCTTAACATGTCATCCATATGCCATGAAATGAATCTAGGATTCAACTAGAAAGATCACCATTTAACTGTGTGCATTCACTATTTTACTTAGTGTCGGCTTAGGCGAGTGGGTTACCCCGCTCACCAGTACGGTTGTGTACTGACCCACGTTTGTGGGCAATATTTCAGGTACACAGGCGTAGTGGCGCTGGTTGGATATACGGGACAAGATGTATGAACTATAAGTACCTTTGTGGGCTAGAGAAAAGAGCAAGAGTATTTCATCGTCTCCGTGGCATCGCCTTTGTGGCATTGACTCGGGGCATTTCATTTGGATCCTATTGTGAGCTTCGCTGCGTATACTCTGTTTGTGTGCTTGGTACACTAAACGGCTTCCGCTGTAACTTGGTTGTTTCGATGATAACATGGGTGTTTGAAAACATCGCCTTGTACGAGCGCAACTCCAGGCTCGTACGGCATCACGTCCCGATGGGAACGATTGTCCTGCGGGAGAGCTGCAACGTGGTGATTCACGTTCAGTAGGGACTATCGAGCTTGCGGGAGATTGGGGCGTGACAGGTACACCTGGCAGCGGACCAGGTCCTCAGAGGGACATAACAAGATACTTAAACACATGCCAATAAAGTACTGAAATAAATATTCAATGGGTCGCCTAACCATCTATGTGAATGCATTTTGAGAACAACTTTCTAACAAGTGAGCTATCTGGCTGAGAACTGGGATTGGCATGACTCTCTCGGAGAACCAGGGGCCTCAAAGGCATATCGTCTTTTGAACGGCAGAGGCCCGCCAAGTAGTATAGGGGTCATCACCGCCCGTATCTCCAGCGAAGCTTCCGGGTTACAGAAGGAAAAGTGTAAAGGAGCTCAAATGCGGTACTTGTTGTTCTCCCCACCACATGCTCTAAGCATGTCACATCCATGATACGATTTGGTTCATAGCCTATTCTTAGTACCTTAGCCCAATCCTGTAGCCAAACAAGGACAAGGATGGGACCATCGTACTACAATAGGCTATGTCCCTAGACCTCTAATAACTGCTAAGTCTACTAGCATGCAAAGTTTCTAACAGCAGTTATTCCTAACGCACAGCTCACATATACAGGAGGCCAACCCTGCATGCCAGTCCGTGATCTATATGAGACTCACAACTCGTGTAACAACTGTGTCACGGTCGATGAACCTAAAGATGCTACATGATAATGGGGTAGTCTCATAAACAAGGTCAATGCAAATACATAAATAAAAATATACCGCGACGACACCGTCGCGCGCATTTTATATAACAGTTAAATATATGAACTAAAGACAGAAAATAAAGATGCATGCAACATATGAAATATAAATAACAGTACAATGGCAAGGTATACTTGCCTGGCAAGGAAGCTGCAATATACCAATAACCTGCTCCAAAAGTCGCGTAGAATAAATCCAACATCCTATGTACATATAATATAATGCAAATAAATTATTAGTCATTACACTAGTACATACACAATCATATTTACACTGGACTCAGGGGGTATACTAGGGGTAACACTAGTCATCTAACACGGTCAATTACGCGTTGAATTACGCGGGTGTTGCGTCTTCAAGTACTGTACAAAATCAGTCAGTCAACTGACAGGTGTCTATGCCAGTACGTTAATGTACGCAAGGTAGACAAAATCACAAGTTCTTAGGGTCAACATGGTCAAGGTAAGTATGGGATAGTCCACGGTGTCCTAGGGTCGTACAGTCTGAATATTTAGTCATAATTATTAATTTGCATTTACCTATATATATATTCATATTTATATAATAATATATCTAGCAATTTTATTTACATAATTATTGAAATACATATAGTAATTACGTACATAAATATATATACCAAACTGAATAATATTTGCGTACATATATAAATGTACGAACACGCGTTGGGTTCTCCGACTCAGGGTCTGATGTAAACTAACCGTGGTGGCTAAATACTAACGTCCTACTGGAATACTTTCAAAGAATATACTCGCCTGGGGTCCTGCTGCTGGTATGAATCAGAGTCCAAGTCACAGTCCAAATAGCCTATGTATTACAAGTTTATCACGTCAAAAGATAATTTATTTTAATTTATTTTAATTTATTTTAATTTATTTAATTCTGGAATAATTACTCAAAAATCCTATTTTAATCTTATTATTCTGATTTTTATGTTAATTCCTAAATTTTGTCCAAAGAAACTGAAATTTATCAACTCGAGACTCATGTCACGCAAATCGAGGCGATCTGTTGACCGAAAAGTCAACCGACACAAACTCGACTTTCATGCATGATTTCCCTTAGATTTTAGTATCAAAAATATACTAGAATTTACGGCTCATCCGAATTCAAATTCGTTTGGGAATTATGGCACATACAAATTTTGTATTATGCACCAATGGTTAAATTCTAACCTAAAAGTTCTACAGAATTAAAAGTATGTAAATACTTCGAAATAAATTCTGGGAAAAATATATGTCGATGATCTTGACATTAGCTTTCCGAAACTTTAAACGGTTCATAATTCTGATTCCGGGTTCTCCCGGAATTGCGAAAATATCGAAACACGTTTATTTTCGGATATGTTGTGCTCTACAAATTTTCCAGAATTTAATTCTAATAATTTCGAAAAACAATTTATATAATCAGAAAGCTAACCTCAATATCTTTCTAACGCAAGAAACTAGGCCTCGTTTGGAGTCCGGAGCTATGCGCAATGGCTTCTGGAAGATGAAGGAACCCTAGATGACAATTCTCCAAAAATCGGCTCAAGAAAAACCCTAGAAAATAACTTAAACTATTATATATATATATAGAGGAGAGAGAGTGCAGCAGCGGCTCAGAAAGTGCCACGTGGCAGCCATCCATGCTGCCCCATCCAAATCGGACATTCCGAAACTGACGCGGCTCGGCTCAGCTGAGTCCGAGTCGAACTCTGACTCGGCTCGGCTCGAGGTCGGCTCGGCTTCACCCCGCGGTCACTGACAGGCGGGCCCGGCACTGTTTGCTATGGGAGACTGACAGGTGGGCCACCTGTTTGCTGACTGGGCAGAATTAATTACTTTTTGGGTTTTCTTTTTCAGAAATTAGTTTTTAATTCAGTTTTTCATAATTAACTCAAAATAAATGCTAAAAATAATCAGAAATTCCCAAAAAAATCTAGAAAATATATTTTATTATTTAAAACCTAAAATAAAAGTTTGGAATATTTTTAATTAAGTTTGAACATAAAATAAATTCTTCAAAGTCCTAGAAAATTAGTGTTACTAGTTTTTAATTAACTAAAAATTATAGAAAAATCCCAATAATCTAAAATAGCCTAAAAATAATTCTAAATAAATATTTATATAAGTAAATATACTAAAAATTTTATTTTCTAATTAACTAAGAGAATACTCTAAATAAATTTAACATTGATAATAAGTATAATAATATAAAATACACACAAAATACCTATTTTGGGTGAGGGGGTTTACATACTCAGTTTGAGGATGAGTCCGTGAGGAGCATCAGGGCGCAGGTTCAGATTGGATTATCAGATGACTTCACCATTGCTGATGATGGTTCATTGCGGCACGGTACTAGGTTGTGTGTGCCGAGTGGGTCATTGCGCGAGGAGGTTCTTCAGGAGGCGCATTGATCCCAGTACTCTATGCATCTAGGTGCCAACAAGATGTATAGAGATCTGGAGGGCATGTATGGTGGTACGGGATGAAGCGGAAGGTAGCACGCTTCATATTCCGATGCTTAGTGTGCCAGCAGGTGAAGGCAGAGAGGCAGAGACCAGGAGGTTTGCTCCAGCCGTTACCCATTCTGGAGTAAAAATGGGAGCATGTGACCATGGATTTTATTTCTGGACTTCCCCGTTCTCCAGGAGGGAAGGATGCGATTTGGGTCATCGTAGACAAGTTGACCAAATTGACCCACTTTCTACCATTCAAAGTGGGTACGTCTACGGAGAGACTAGCAGAGATGTATGTGCGCCAGATAGTCAGACTGCATGGAGTTCCTGTGAGCATAGTATCAGATTGGGACAGTCGCTTTACTTCGTATTTCTAGAGGAGTCTGCAGGCTAGCTTAGGCACCCAGCTCAAGTTTAGTAGTGCATATCACCCACAGACAGACGGTCAGTCAGAGAGAACTATCCAGACACTTGAGGACATGCTTCGCACTTGTGTTCTGGATTTCAGAGGCTCTTGGGAGGATCACTTGCACTTGGTAGAGTTTGCTTACAACAACAGCTACCAAGCCAGTATCGAGATGTCACCTTTCGAGACGTTGTATGGACGGAGGTATCGCACTCCGTTGTCATGGGATAATGTAGGCGAGAGAGCTTTGCTTAGACCGGAGATGATAGTTGATGCAGCGGAGAAGGTCAAGCTCATTAGAGATAGACTTCGGATGGCGCAGGACAGGCAGCGGCATTGGGCCGATAGCCACCGGAGACCTTTGGAGTTTGAGGTATAGCTTAGAATCTAGATTTTGTTCTTGTGTTTGCTTGTAAATGCTTGTTTTAGATTAAGTGCTGAGACCTTGTTTGTGCTAGGTTGGAGATCTGGTGTTCCTGAGGATTTCTCCGACGCGGGCACTATTCGCTTCGGTGGAGGCGGGAAGCTTAGTCCACGTTTCGTCGGACCCTTCAGCATCCTTGAGAGGGTCGACGCTGTGGCGTATAGGCTAGATTTGCCGCCTACGCTAGAGGGAGTTCATGATGTGTTCCACGTGTCGCAGTTGAGATGGTACGTGGCGGATCCCAGTCAC